>JRUC01000463.1:0-19422 GCA_000806385.1 Leptographium procerum
GTACGAGTAATGGCGGCGAAAAAAAAGAATAGAAAAAAAACAGGAACTCGGGGGGGAGGGTCTGCTGTTCCTGGGAAAGTGGAGCCTGTGTGCAGTTGTGGGCTTCAGCCTCGCAGGGCTGTGTCGAGGCTGATGCAAGCAAGAAGTTTGGGAGGGCGTTTACCGGCAGATGGGCCATGGTCAGCGTGTTGATTGATCTGCGGCGGTTTACGGAACAGATCGTGCAGGACGAAGGCCGGACGAAGGCCGAAACGCATGCACCAGCAGCACGCAAGGACGCAAGGATGCCGGGCGCGATCTAAGACGCCGTGATTTATGTGATTTGTCTAGTCGAAGAGAGAAAAAGATAAATGATAGTGTGCTACGGCTAGAAGCTCTGCTGCAGTCCCCGGGCCTGGCGGCTTAATTCAGGGGCCTGGCTCAGTACCCGTACAGAGTTTGCACGATGGGGACACAGTAACAATGCTGATTTAGGCTATTTTATACGGGACAGCCTATCCAAAAGCATAGTATAGAGTATAGATAGACGTGATTCATTTCAGCCCTGAAACGGAAGCTACGATGCTACAAACAATGCAACGGGCAGGCACACAAACTGATAAAAACAGCAGGACCAACCAACCAACCGCCTTCCCCCTCAACCCACCACCGCTTTCATGCTTAGGCTCTCGAGAAAACCGCTCAGATCCTCTTTCTTCACCTCCACCACGCAATGCTCAAAGCTGTCAATCCGGACCCGCGCGCTCGTCTCTGCCACCACGTCCTGGAATGCTGTTCCGAACCGGTTTAGCCCAAAGCTCTTGCTGTCTGCCTGGCTTAGGGCGAGATCATCATCATCGTCGTCGTCATCGTCGTCGTCGTCATCGTCGCCCTCCGAGTCTGTCTCAGATGCCTCCGATTCGTCCTCGCCATCTTCTTCCCCCTCTTCGGCGGCGCTGTTCCCATTCTCTCTCCTCCGCCTTGCTTTCGCCTCTTCCCGCTGCGCCCGCCGTACCTGGCGCCTCTCTTCACGCGCCTTCGCCTTGGCTGCTCGCTCTTCCTGCTTCTTCTGCGCCGCTTCCCGTCCCTGGGCCACCATATCGGGCCCTCCACCGCCTCCCGTGCCCACCACGACGTACACGCCTCGCTTCTCGTTAAGTGACGCCACCACCAGCGGCGTTCCTCGGCCGCCGTGTGCCAGCCGCCCCGTCGCGTCCTTCTCCTGCTCTGCCAGTGCCTCTCCTACCCACAGCGCGAGCTTCGTCAGCGCCCCCGGGTGGTTGAACACTCCCACATCCGGCCCTTCCTTCACGATGCACATTCGAAAAGCGTGCAGGTGCGTGATCTGCTTCTTCTTGATCAGCGCCGACCCCGTGTTGAAGATCGCCCGGTGCAGAAACTTGGCTGTTGGCAGGCCCTCCTTAAGCGACTCGATACTATCATCGGCAAGTTAGCAAAGACCGATCTGGCAGACTCTTTTCGGCATGGAAGCGTCACCTACCTTTCTAGCGCATCATACGCCTCCCAGAAGCGCGGCACCCACTCCTCCGACGGGTCGTCCTCTCCAGAACCGGCCACGCCGTCGTCTGTCGCCGTCCCAGACCCGCCGCCTGATGAGGGCCCTCCTGGTGGGCCCCCAATCGCTGCGCTGTTTGTCGACGCCATCGCCGGGCTCTTGCCCACCTCCAGTAGCGCACCGATCACCACTGCCACGTCTTGTGCGCTGAGCGTCGCCCGCCATCCCCAGCTGCGCACAAAGCCCCAGCCGTCCTTGCCGCCGGCCCAGTCTTTGCCGTCCGTGTCGATGGTCGGCACCATCCCGTCCAGGTTGTACAGCGATGCGTACTTGAGCAGCTTCACCCGCAGCTCCCGCTTCAGCATCATGTCCATGTGTGCATAGCTCTGTCGGCACTGCACCAGACTCACTCCCATCTTAGCAAACAGCTTGTGCAGCCGCTTTAGCCCAGTCTCGCTCCACATCTTCAGCCGCGAGAACAGGTATGGCGAGTGCAGCATGCTGTCGTACAGGCTCCAGTGCCTGATGAGCAGAAACTTGGGCTCTGGCGACAGCCGGATGCTCGTGTCCTCGGGGCTCCGTGCCGTCGTCGGAATAACTCCCACCGATTCTGGCGAGCCCATTCTCCCGCCTCCCGCTCCTCTTGCACCTCCGCTGCCGGTGCCCCCTCCTTCGCTGCCCACCTCTGGTGGATTTAACCGCCGCACCTCGTCGCGCAGAAGCTGCCGTATCCGTGCTCCCCGCATTCCCATCCACCCCGTCGTCGGCATGCTCTCTGCCCCGTGCACCGTCACGGCTACGCCGGCCGAGGACCGTCCGTACAGCTCCATAGACGTCACTCCCACAATCGTAAGCCACAAAAGGTCGTTGTCTTCGCGGCCCAGCTCTGATGCCAGTGAATACGCCATCGAAGAGATCGGCTCCGAGTACGACGCTCCCTTGCGGTAGTACTTGCGCAGCACCGCCTCGTTGCGTGTTCGCAACTGGACAAGGCGGCGTCGGAGCGTGCGAGCTGAAGGCGCCTTCTTTGCCTTGCGCACCGGTAGCTCCAGCTGCGAGTTTTCAGTGGTGTCGACGGCATCGCTCGACGGAAGGTCTCGTAATGCGAGCAGCGGTCGTGATTTTGGACGCGTGGGTTCTGGGATCGAGCTCGACTGCACGCGTGTTAGCCGTGTTAGCCGAAACCCCGACAGGTCAATTCCGCATCTCTGGCTAAGAACATACCGAATTGCTTCTTCTCCTCTGTCGCGGACGATTCTCGTCCTCGCTGTCTTGCTCGTCGTCATGGTCTGACCAGGACTTGCGCTTCTGGCCGGCGCGCGCTGCTGGTTCCGACTCCCCATCTCTACTCTCCGCGTCGTCTTCGTCCTCCTCATCCTCTCCGTCTTCATCGCTCCCCGTATCGCTCTCTCCCAAGTCTTGGTCATCCGCATCTTCCTCGACATCGGGCATATCTGCCAAGGCCAGGTACGCATCTCTCTCCGCGTCAAGGTCGTCCTCGATGTCGCCGTCGTCGAAAACCACCAGGCCACCCTTGCCCGGCTTATAGGCACGTTCGACACGGCCGCCCCTGACGCCGAGAGGTGTCCGGCTGCTCGAAGTATCCTCATCCACGCCCTCGACTGCAGGCTCGAGCGGGAATCCGCCAAAAACGTTGTTCAGATTCCATGGCCGGTGAGAATCCAGAACCCAGACCTCAACACCACTGAAGGCGAGCTCACCACTGGCCGCAGATGCAGCTGGCTGCTCATCATCCGCGTCCAGACCAAAGAACGTGGCCAGGTCCACGGTGCCCCCGACACCGAGACATATCACGACACCACCGCTGCCGCCGCGCGTCTGCATCATGGGGGTCACAAGTTCACGGCCGACACGGGCGAGATCCGCATAGCCTGCCACAGGCTGGATCTTGTGAGGTATGTAGTCATGCTTGAGCAGGCTGGTGAGGATCCGGCACGCACATAGGGCGTCGGGCTCGAGAGCCACCAGCAACAGCACTGGTGGAGAGAGCGGATGGCGTGTGTTCTGGAGATGCAGATACAGCTTCGATATCAGCGAGCGTGGCAGATACATTATGGCGTAGGGGACGCGGAACGCATGGGTGGCGGCCGGAGACGGGAGACGTCGTCTAGGGAGGTATTCAAAAGCGTCGAAAGAGGTGCTGGCCGGCTGAGCCCTGAGGGGCGGTTGCTATTCTATGCAGGAAGAAAGAGAAAAAGGGCCGTCGTAACAATACGAAGAGCAGACAGAAGATGCAAACACAGACGGAACTGCTCGCCAAAACGCTGTGCTGTCGAATAGCAATATAGAACCAAGATCCAGCAGAAGAAACTGCATAAATGCTCTGACGCCTTGAAAAAATAAAATAAAGAAAAAGTCGTATGTGTGTGGTCTGGCGTGTGGAGGGGACTGGCAGGCCAGTATTAGAGCGGTGCGTGTTAAATCGCCAAAAAGCATGTGTTATTTTGGCGACGCGATTCTGTGCCATCGAGACGCGACGGGCGAAGCCCCACAAGGTCATTTGTGCCTGCCTTCCACCAATCCTCGCCCTTGCCTCCGCCTGCCAACTGTAAAAAGTGGATGGCTTGGACCACAGGCACTTAATAAAGAGCTGCTAAAACGGCCTTCCTCCCCTAAAATATATCTACTGCAGTAGACCACTGAAAGAGTCAATTCGCCAGCTGTGTCCCCAGAACTCCCGCCGGCATCGATACGATTTTGTATATTTATTTTTTGCAGGGCAAGAATCAATTCCGCGACAATCCTTCTTCTAATCATATGCAGTCCTCGACTCCCCGTCAAGGCGGCGGTCTTGGCCGTGGCCTTCGGCGAGACGACGTATCCATACAGGTGTTTGACATAGTCTACTCTTGACCTCGCAGAGACTAGCCGGCATTATCAAGAATGGAAAACGGATTCCTGGGTTGGCGCGGTCTGCCGTCTGTGGCTGACGGTTGGGATGGCCGTTTTCGTTTCTTGTCCGATCTTTTCTTTTTCAACCCAGGCTGGAACTCAATTGGCCCAGGCAGTCCAGCCAATTCGGAGATCAACTCCAGTGCCCCAGACTCTCTCAGCTTTGCAGGAAGGTCGTGCAGGCTCCGAAGTGATGGGTAGTCCTCAAGAGGGGTCACAAAAGACAGCAGCTCCTGTAATTCTGACAGTCCGGATACCGTCTGATTCCAGCGCCTCCCCCCAGCCTCTCGGCCAACAAACTCTACCAGCTGTCGTAGAATCCGTATCGAGTACAGCGTGCCCAGTATTTGAGCGATCCAATGCGCTGCATTCCACGAGGGCCGTTGCAAGATCCCGTCTGCTGGTGTCTCTTTGCAGAGCACCGTCATGCAAACAGACTCCTTTACTTGCTCCCGAGACCACTCGATGTCCTGGCACGAAGACAACACGACCCACCACAGAGACGGCTCTTTGACCCGAAACTGAATTCGTCGCATTAGCAAGGTCAGCCTGCTGACAGCCTCAGTGATCTGCATTGCGGTCGGCAGCTGAAGAAGGCCCCCTGGCGAGGCTGCCGAGGCCATTCTCGTATACTCGCGAATTTCCGAGATTCTTCGGCCTGAAACGGCCTGTAGAAGCCCATACGCGCATTGGCGAAGAGGTGCACTGATCTCCCACGCACTGGCCCGCGTCCAAGATTCCAGCAATTGGGGAATAAATATTAGTATGCTCTCGCCTGCAGCGCCATCGGTAGACCCAAGGCTGCCATCGCTGCCTCTGGCTTCACAACCGGATGGCAATAGGCACTGCAGGGCAAATTCGGACATCCTTGGATCGAGTTCGTTGATGTTGTATTGCTTCGCAGATTCCACGAATGGGCCCTGGGCATCGTATTGCTCCAAGAAGTTTTCAAACTCTTTCGGATAGCTGGAGACGGCCACTTGATGTCTCGCTCGCTCGATGAGCCCGTTTATTGACAAGTGGGGGTCCATGAACAGCTCGAAAGCGAACGACTGCATGCCGTTCTGGGGGCTGAGAGCCAATCTTGACCGTATCACAGTCGGTGAAAATACTGGAACCACCAGAGCCTGCGGTCCATCGGCGTCTAACCCTTTCAAGTCAATGTCCCGGAAAAAGACGACGTTGCCCGCCGGACCCAGATCATGCACAAGCAGGTCTGAATCAGACGTGATGACCGTGCCACCGCCATTGGCCCGCACATGCTGGGCGCAGAACGTGTCAGCCTCTCCTGGCACCAGCCTAGTCATCGGCCCGTAGATGGGAGAGCGGCGAAGAGCGTCAAGAACGGCAGGGACCACAAACGCCGGCGCTGGAAGTCGTCCGCTCGTCCGGCAAGCACCCGTCTCGTAGGCCGGCAGCTCCCGCTGGTATGATACGAAGACATCCTTCAGCTGCATGGATGTGCGGTAGGTACGCTCCAGCCGCGTAGGCCGTTTCGACCGAGGAAGGTAGCCATCAAAATACAAGACCGATCTGGAGCAAATGGTTGAGGCGTTAGTCATTCATTGAGCACCCCCGTGGCCACAACCGCTTTGTATGAACTCGACAATAGCACGATCGTTGGAGCCATACATTGTGCTGCCACGACTGCGCAGCTCGTCCAACCATGCCAATGCCACCTGGCCCAGCCGGCTGCTCGGTGACTGGTCGAACGAGTGGCTCAATTCTGCTGCGGGCTGGAGACCTGCTTGGCAGAGGCTCGCTGCATGATATGCTAGAGCTGGGCCATCAATAACGACCTGTTCTGCTTCCAATGGACGCCGGTCGCCGTACGGTGTCAAGATCGATAGCAACTTCGGAACACCCATAATGCGCCAGTCCAGCTGTGCCGTGCTCGTTCGGATGTGTATGAATGCCTTTCTAACTGGGTCATATAAATATCCAGAATTTAGCCCCCCCCCTAAAAAAAAATCGTCGGAACGTGAGCGTTTCTGTGAGAATGATATACGCTGCTTTTATCGCATTATGGTAGAAGTGACCTTTGTGCTGTATCACTCATTCTTTTCTGTGTTAGACAGCCCCACTTTGACCCGGTTCACTCTGTCCATTAATATTATGAAATTCGAACTTCGACTCTTGGTGGGCTTACACCTAACTTTTTTAGATCGGCAATTCAATTGGCGGATGACAGCTGGATGTCTGGGTGGGCTTTCCCGAACGAGAAACGACAATGAACCAAAATCCACCACGTGAGCTCCACTAAATTCATAGTAGATGAGCGCCTGCCGAGTATTTAGACTAGATTTTTTTTCTTCTCTCATTTCTCTACCGTCTTACTTCTTTCCTCTCGTGCAGAGCGTGGGAGAAAAAAACTTTGATCGACAATATCAGTGTCCTTCAATTGCTCTCTCCCACAACCTCATTCTCTGCCAAGCATGAGAAACACGCACATCTTCGCGGGCACAAGTTGCCCTGCGCTCACCAACCAGATTTGTGGGAATTTGGGCATGGCCAAGGGCGAGGCCGAACTCACCCAGTTCTCCAATGTCAGTTCTGATGTTTGAAGCACCGCGGCCGGGGTCGACAAAGCATTGAAGCAAGAATGGCATTGGAACCGGCGTGCTGATATTCGTGTTTGTTTACTTCAGGGCGAAACAAGCGTGCGTATCCTGACGAGCGTCAGAGAAAAGGACGTCTTCATCGTCCAGTCTGGCAGTCCAAGGACAAACGACACGCTGATGGAACTGCTGATCATGGTCTCTGCTTGCAAAGGAGGCTCAGCAAATAAGGTCACTGGTTAGTCTTCACGAATTTCATCCAACTGCGACCTTTCGACAATGTTTTTCTTTTTTTGCTAACATTGCCCTTTACTATACTATAGCTGTGATGCCATATTTCCCCTACTGTCGCCAGTCAAAGAAAAAATCTCATCGGGGTGCGGTGACGGCCCGGATGATCGCCAATCTCCTAGATGTAGCCGGTGTCAAGCACGTCATTACGGTTGACCTGCACGCGTCTCAGATGCAGGGATTTTTCCAGTGTACTGTGGACAATCTCCATGCCGAGCCGCTGATCGCGCGCTGGATCCGGCACAACATTTCCGAGTGGAAAGAAGCTGTTGTGGTGTCCAAGAACGCCGGTGGCACAAAACGCGTCACGTCTCTCGCCGATGCGCTTAAGCTGAACTTTGGCATGGTGACAACAGACAAGAGGCGATGGAATAATATGACAGCCAGCATGATACTTCATCAGGCGGAAGGCGGCCAGCACACGCCTGCAGCTATTGCGAACTTCCGGGCGCTTCCAAATCACACGCGTGGGCTATCTGCCGGTATAAATGGAGTTTCGCACACGCCCGAAGCTCTAAGTTCAAGAGGAAAGGCGCAAACCAGCGCTCCTCGGAGTGTTGCAACAACAACGTCTGCTAGCGAGTCCACACAAACCGAGGGTTCCTTTGAGGAGCAAGACGAGAAAACCGGAGGCCAGGACAATGTGGATTACAATGATCGGCGAGCTCGTGAAGTCACGCATGCGCGCTTCATCCAAGGCCACATTGTGCCCGACGACTTCCCGTCGCCGGCTATCTCTGCTGCTGGGAGCGTTGTGGACGACGACCCGATGACCATGTCTCATGTATCGTCTTTCTTCCAGCCGGAGTCGCACGCACTCGGGGGGTCTGGCGATGAGGGAGGGGACAGCACTGATGGGGAAGAAAGTGCGCACCAGCCCATAGAGCGCATGGTCACTCTTGTTGGCGACGTGCGTGACCGCACCGTGTTCATCGTTGACGATATGATCGACAAGCCGACGTCTTGGATCGCTGCTGCGGAGACAGTGGTGAAGAAGGGCGGTGCAAGGAAGGTCTACTGCATTGCTACACACGGCGTCTTCGGAGGCGATTGCCTCAAGCAGATGCAGGCCTGCGATTGCATTACCGGGATAATCGTCACGAACAGCTATCCCATCCGCGAAGAATATGCGCACGGCACGAGCAAGCTGGTTGTCCTCGACCTCTCATTCCTGCTGGCCGAGGCTATCCGCCGCAATCATTATGGCGAGTCGATGTCCCCCCTCTTTCAGCACATTGCGGACTAGAATTTGCCGTACGACCAAGCTACGGAACTACTTTACCAATTTACGACACGACACATACTACGAGCCTTTCCTTTGCATATTATTGTATACTTAACGCGGGGTCCAGCCGCCGCCGAATCTTCACGGACAGCAGCGGCTCGGGTACGATTCCAGGCGCCGGAGTTTGGCGAAGCTACAGAAGAGTTATTGTGGTTTCTATTGCTTTTCAACTGAAGTGTTGCCGCACTTCCACATGGGTCTGTTTGCTTACGGTGTCAGATGGATGACAGGCGGCCTAGACGGGATACCTTCACAGATTTTTTGTGCTTACCGTTCAATCAACATATTAACAGCCTTCGTAGTGTCCCGATTGCATTCTGCCTGAAGACAAATACCCCCAAAAACAAACAAAAACAAAGACAAAGACAAAAAAGAAAAAAAAACACCAGCGTTGCTGCCTTAGGGCAGCACGAGCTCGATATCATCCCAGATTAGAGCTCGTAACGGACCGTTGGTAGAACAAGATGTCCTCTGGACGATCGATCTATGAAGGCCTACCGTTTCGGCGTCCTGCCAACCCTCCTCTGGAGTGGTATAGGCGGTGGGCAAGAGAACTCTATCGAACATGCAACTCGTAACATTGCAGTTAAATCATCAACTTCCTTGAGAGAGTTGAGGGTACGTTGCGCGTTTAAGCTGTCATGTCTTGACGCGATTCGTATCTTGAAGTTGTAGGACGGTTATATCTGGGCCGAGAAAGTTTCTCCAAATAGCCGAGCCTACAAGGCACTTAGTAGCTAGTGAAAACGGAACTTGACCATCTCTACGAGTACAAGTATGAACGATAGTTAATAAGTACTACACATATTTACTGTAGTACCAAAGAGCGTTAAAACATATTATTAACATATTATTAACAGTGATAAGGATAAGATAAGAATTCCCGCTACCACGTGACAATTTTGTAGCTATGGGAATCAGGCGGCGACAAGAGCTCACAGAAATCAAGACGCGACACAACCCCCTGGACTTCAGGAAGTACAGTATCTTCACTAGATACGCCACAATGCCGGGCGATCTGAACTCCTATATTGCGTCACGATATCTTGTTGCGGAAACGAAACCGTCCAAGAAGCGCAAGAGAAAGGACAATGCGGCTGGTGGCGACGGCCTCCTCATAACGGACGATGACGATTCTGGCTGGACGAAGGGAAGGGGCTCAGGCGACGGGGACGACGATGGAATGGGAGGTATAGGCCCGGGGGCAGCCACGGTAGCGGGGACATCAGCAGAGTTTCGCAAGACCAAGAAGAGCAGCTGGAAGGCGTTGGGCGGCGGAAGCAAGGACGACAGCAAAAAGGAGGCAGCCGACGAGGACGCGGCAGCAGCGGACGCGATCATATCGGCAGCAGCAGCAGATACGGAAGCAGCTCTGGCGGCAGAAGATGAAGCGCCGGTGGTGGCAGCGCCGGCGGCGGAGGTAGTGATGATGAGCGACGGCACCCACGCGGGACTGCAGTCGGCGGCGACGGTGGTGGCGCAGCTGGAGAGACGACGACGGGAGGAGCGGGAGCAGTACGAGCAGGAGCGGCGGGAGCGACGGGAGCGACGACGGCAGAAGAAAGCAGCGAATGGCGGTGACGGTGGTGACGAGAAGAATGAGCCGTCAGAGGGCGAGGAAGAGGTCGTGTACCGGGACGCGACCGGCCGGCGTGTGGACGTTGCGATGCGGCGGCAGCAGGTGCGGCAGGCAGCTCTGGAGGCGGAGCAGAAGGAGCGGGCAGCCAAGGAGGCGCTCCGGGGCGACGTGCAGCGCGAGGAAGCGCGCCGACGCCGCGAGCAGCTCGAGGATGCGGCGCTGATGCCGCTGGCCCGCGGCGCTGACGACGAGGACATGAACCGCGAGCTCAAGGGCCAGGCACGCTGGAACGATCCGATGGCGCAGTTCCTGCGGACAGGAATAGAAGACGGACAGGCAGCGGCGGCGGCTGGCGAGAGCGCTGCGAAGACATCGGCCGTTGGGAGCAGATCCAACCGGCCCATCTACAAGGGTCCGGCGACACCGAATCGCTACGGCATCCGGCCTGGCTATCGGTGGGATGGCGTCGACCGTGGCAACGGCTTCGAGGCCGAGAGGTTCAAGGCCGTCAACCGGCGCGAGCGGAACAAGGGCCTCGAGTACGCCTGGCAGATGGACGAGTGAAGGAGAGAGGCGAAAATGAGAGGCGGAAGGCGACGCGAAAAAGGCGACGCAGTCAAGGGAAAACAGATTGTCGACACTTGGCATTGAATGACCACAGAATGGACCAGGAAAGGGCTGGAAAGGCTGGAAAGCGGCCTCAAGCTTATTATTGATTGCCCCATCTACTCTAGAAAGACCAGAAACAATGAAGAATACCCACCCCCAAAATCAAAACATGCTAGGTATTGCCACCCGCCCAAGGAAAGGTGCACACCTCTCCCAGTTTTTAACGGCCTTTTCGCTCAGCTGTCTAGTTTGGCTACAGAACCGTGGCATATATATATATATATATATATATAGGGGAACAGCCTTCCATTATAAATGGCTCTCCCAACTCCCAAGAGACCCCTCAAGAGTCTGCCTTGGGTACTTTGGCCCGCAGGAGCTTGTCTTCGCCAAACACGGCATTGTCCTTGACCAGCTTGATCCAGTCCTTACGGTTCATCTGGTTCGGGCCATCGCCAACACGGTTTCCAAACATCCGAAGCAGGCCACTAACCGCAATACCCTCGGGAACAGAAAGCAGCATGCTGATGATCTCGGTCGCATCGACTTTGCCGCCATTCGGCGAAGCTGCACGTGAAGGCGATCCAGCTCTGGCTGGCGATTTGGGGCTCCCGGCTGAAATACAGCGAGTCAGTAAAGCAAAGCAAAGCAGAACAAAGTCAAATCAAATCAAATCAAATCAAAACAAATCAAAACGTAACATCGGGAAGCACAGGACGGTCCGCTTACCTGATGTCAGCTGTCCCTGAGCCGGGTTGGGGCTCGAGGCCCGTGAACCCGTCGGCGTGCCCATTGCGCCCGACTTCTTCACAAACTTGATCCGGTTCTTGCTGCTGCCTGCCGGGCCGTCTGACATCTCGCCTGCCGTCCCCTCACCATCGCTCAAGGCACCGCCCTTCGCCATCGACCGCGGCTGGCCAGGCATCGGTGTCGTGGACCGGCTGGCCAGGACGGACCCTGTTGCGTGCTTCTTGACCTTCTTTCGCGTCGACTCGTTGCCGCTGGACTCAGACAGGTTCGGCGATCCAGGCCGCTTAAGTGACTTGCTCTTCTTCGACGCCTCTGCCGCTTTCACTTCCGCCGCCCGGTGCTTGCCTGACGGCGTCGTGCTTCCTTTCGGCGTGCCTACCGCCGTCCCGGGCTTCTCTTTTCCGTCGGCCTTTGCCTTTGCTTCCTCGTCTTTCTTTTCACCCTCTGCCTCCTCCTCCTCGTCATCGCTCTGCAGCTCTCGTGTTAGGGCAATCTCAAATTGGTAAAAGCACAACGTGAAAGGGTGTATGTAAAGAGAAAAGGGGGGCACAAACCGAGATGTCCAAAAAGTCCTCCTTCTCGGAGTTTGTGTCCGAGTCTACGTATTCCAAGTACTCCAAGTGGTCTTCTCGCTTAGCCAGCGCCTTGCGGAGGTGCTTGCCAAGCTGTCGAGTCTTCTTTTCCACCTTGTCTTCTTCCTCTGCCTTGTCTACCTCTCGCTCGTCCGCGTCGCCGAACAGATTTGCGCCAAGGTGGTTACGCCGCAAGCGTTCCCGCGTATCTTTCGAATCTTCGTCGTTGTCCGGCTCTAGGTTGATGTTTTCGTCGTCATCCTGAAACTCGTCTCCCTCCATGTCAATATCGTCATGCTCCATCTTCTCCGACCGCGGGGCTGACCGGAACGTGCTGCTCTCCTGCTTGACGCGAGAGCGTCCTCCGATCGTCCTTCGCGTCTCCTCCAGTTCGTCTTCCAGCTTCCTCTTCTCCGTGTCCCGCATCGCCCAGCGGCTGGCGCTCATCTTCTTGCTCATAATCTCCTCTGCCTGCTCGATCGAGTATGCCTGGAAAGGGGGCTTCGGCGTGAAACGATAAAATTTCTCCAACGGCACCATGCGGAACGCAGAGCCGCTGATTACCAAAGCAACGTTGGCCTCTGACAGAGCCGAGATATATGATCCCACCCACACATTTTTACCGTCCGCATCTTCCAGGTGCCACGGAAGCGCCTCCTCATACCGGATCTCCGACTCTTTCTTCTGCTCGGCCGTGTTTTTCGGAAAGTAAAACTGGAACTGCTTCTCCTTCTTTTGGTTCGGTGGCGGCTTCTTGGGGTTGGGCTCCTTTGCGACAGGTGCGATCTGTGCCAAATCCACCGCTCGCTGTGCCTCGCGCTCGGCCCGTTGCTGTGCGATCTTTTCCGCCTCCGTCTCGTCAACAGTGGCTGCGGGGGCTGGGGCCTGCTGCTCCTTCACCGCCCGTCCTGGGGCTGGCTGGCGTGGATCTCGACGGTGCAGTGATACCGGACGGGTGAAGTCGTCTTGGTTCGTAGGATCAATCTCCCCCTCAACATCTCCGCCCTTTCCGCCCTTTGCAAACCGCATGACATGGTAGCGTATGCCCTCTCTCAGCGCTCGTTTCGTAGTCACGACAGGAAAGTCGCGGTACGTAGTTGTTGGTGCCGGGTCCGTCCATCCGCCGTTGAGGCTTCGTTGCGCCTCAAAGGATGCCACCTTTTTCGCCTCGTCCTCTGAGTTGATGAGATTTACCGTCCTTGCTTCTGACGGAAGACTCAGAGACGTCACCCCATTTCGCGTCGCCCCTGAAAGAACGCTCGTGCCACGGGTAGAAGGAGGCCTCTGCTGGGGCTTTTTTCGGGCAACCAGCGGATCGACAACTCGAGGCTTTCGTCGTAGCATCGGGTTTGGTGGTCCTTTACGGAGCGGTACCTGCGACGGATGAGGTGGACGGGTTGCGCCGTTGGCCTGGCCAGGCTGTCCGTTTGGATTCGCGCTCATCGTGTCAAGGCTTCAGCGACGGGGCACTTCGAAAAAAACTAAAAGAATGGCGATAGGCGAAAAGCCACGATGTCTGCACGTAGAAAAGAGCCTTCTGTGTCAAGCAAAAGGAAAAAGGCTCAAGGCTTGCTGAAACGACACAATAAAGCCAAGACAGGGCGGGGAAGACTGGCAGCGTCGTAGCAGAGCTGTAGACAGCCGGTCGATGAACGCGGAAAGTTGCACTATTAAACCGCCGACAGGCTCGAGATAGATGGGCGAACAAAAGCTGTATTGAACGCGCGTTGAGATAAGTTCAAACAAGACGCATCTGCGAAGTTGTAAATGGCCCTAAATCATGACGAGCAGCAGAGTGGACCCTGCTAGCAATAACAGCCAATCAGACGTGGTATAGTGAAGTCTATCCAATGTATCTGAAAGTATCTAGCACCTGATTCTAGTGTAATCATTGCTGATCGCCTGCATCTGTTACATAAAGCTACACAGCAAGTGCAAGCTATTTAGTTAATCCGCAAACAGAAACAACGAGTCACCTCAGCGGCAACCACGAGTTGCGCGAGGAAAGACCTACCGACGATTGTTACTCAACGCGTTTGGCCAACAAAGCACAATAACAAAAGTTGACGAAAGGCTCAAAGTCGGCGACACCAACGCATCCATTTACTCAACTCTCCTTTTGCGAGACACTCAAAGCTGCTCTTCTTTCCTTTCCGTTTGCGCTTCAGAGCTGCAGTCTTTGTTCGCTCCAGGCCGACACACTGGACCATACAGCTGAATGCTACAAAGGCGTTCTCCCTGCTGGCTTCCATTGAAACACAATTTTGCTGCTGGCTCCATATAGGCGACCCTATTGAGTGAGGATTCGACCAAAATCCTCATTCTCCAGAGCAGATTTAGCAGGTCTGAGCGCCTCTCAAGGTCCGCCGCCTACTCTCCCCGCACATTTTGCAGATCTGGCTGTGGCCTGGGTTTTCTTTAGTATCGTCAATGAAGAAAGAAAGCTAACGTCCCGCCGAAAGTTAGTCTTCAGTCAAGTTCATGGCTAGCTGCCGAAACTGCTATTCTGCTTCGCCATGTACCACCACCAACCGGACGGAGGGGCAGCAGGTGGCGTGCCTAATGCGCCCCTCGAGGACCGCCTAAGAACCCTGATTCTTGCCAACAACGATGGTGAAACCCGACAGCAGTCACCCACTTTTGCACGGTTTCCCCCTGAATCTGCATCCAGTGCAGGTCTCGCCTCGCCTCTGGGGCAGGGCGAACCATCTCCAACTGACACAGCAAAGCCCGGCCAGCCTCCGGCCTCTCCAAGGTCTGCGCGGAAGCGCCCGAATCAAGCCCAACGCAGGCAGATGTCTGCGCAGCTCTCGGTTCCGGTTGCCTGGCAATCTACCTCTTCTCATCCTATGGGAAGCTTTGCCAGTCCACATGCGTATGGCAGTCAATCCCAGTCTCATGCCCGCCATCAGCACAACAACTTCAACAACCAGAGCGGTTACCAGCAAACATATCAGCGCCCACAATCTGCTACTGTACGTCCTTCTCACTACGGTCATGGCCCTATGGGCTCGTCTGGTTTTCAGGCGGGCGATGCTGCGTATCCGTCACAGCCTCGCCACCAGCAGTCGCTGTCATATCAGGGACCCATGACGTATGAGGACCCATATAACTGGAGGTCTCATCAGCCGGCCGCTTCATCATTCAACGCCCCGTCAACGAGAAGCCCGCGGCCTCCCCATAATCCGAATGGTCGCCTGTACCATGCCAAGCCGGAAGACATCGAGGCCCAGTCAGCTTTGCTAGAGAGTCTCTGTGAGAAAATACTCGCTTCTGCCGAGATTGAGCCCGTCGAAATACAAGAAAAAGAGAACTTTCGCGCACGCATCGAGTTCCTTTGCCAAGATGCTCTCGCTAAATACGAGCATGAGGTGAACGGAAGAGTCAATTTTCCCCCTCTCAGCGTACGGTTGAAGTGCTTTGGCAGCCTGTCGTCTGGCTTCGCGACCAAAGCATCCGACATGGATCTCGGGATCATTTCACCGCTGTCTATCCCACAGCCCGACTCCTCCAAATCGCCCATCCCCCGACTCATTGAGAAGGCATTCCTAGAAGCCGGTTTAGGAGCACGGCTTCTTTCACGAACACGTGTTCCTATCATAAAGTTGTGCGAAAAGCCGCCCGAGCAGCTGCGTCTTGATCTGCTCGAGGAGCGCGCGAAATGGGAAAAAGGAGTGCTGCCTGAGCATGAGCACGACGAGCTAGAGGCCGACGATGATGTGGTTGAAGAAGCCGAGCCTGCTGCGAACCGCGCTAATGAGGCTTCTGCGGGGGACAGCAAGCTAAAGCATGGCCGTAAAGAATCAGACATTGATGGCGAGCACCATGGTGAGGATAAATACAGTCAAAGCCTCGGCACCCTTAAGCAGCCGGCCAGTCAGTCCATTGGCAACTACTACGCCACGGCTAAACGCCTTTTAAGGAAAGTGGGAGGGCGCGATATTACGCACTCGACTGCTCGGGAGTTCGCTGAAAAGGATCTAAAGATTCTTACCGACGTTTGTCATGCGTTCGTGGCCGGCCTAGCAGACGAAGATCTGAAAGGCCGTCTTTGGGCAACCAGGTCCTTGGCGACATCCGACGCGCCGTCGCAGCTCAACTACCGCTCTCTGTATGGCGTTTACATGCAGGTGGAGGGGGAACGACTAGCAATGCTGTGGGATACACGCGAGATCCACGAAAAAGATGCTCATCAAGAAGATGACGCGTCTAGCAGGATCCGAGCTTGGAAGGAGATTCAGAACAAACCTGGTTTTGGTGTTGACCTTTTAACCTACAACAAAGAGTTACAGATGGCTGTAGAGAGTCTGAGGAAAATCCAGTCGCTCCAAATCATCACGCTCGAGCAGGGACAGTTTGAGCCCGCTGCGCAGTACTATGACAGGGCCAACAAGCTGCTTCTATACGTCGGGAGTAAAGATGCCAATGGCCCAGGCAATGCCGCCCTGCCAGTTATTATTCGTCATTTTATATCCGGGATTTTCAACGCCGACATCCGGGAACAGGTGCAGGACTTTTTTCAGTCAATAGATAAGCCCAGCCTGCGAGCTGTCGCGAGAAGGCACAAGAGCCTGCAGCTTGCTGTCGAGTTTGAAAGAGCCCTTGGGAAAGGCTACTATGACCCTAGCAGCACGGAGGCTATCAAGGCGTACATTGAGGTGCTTCGGATGCCTCTGGAGAAATGCGATTTGCCCGGCCGCCGATTTGACTACTTGGTACCGAGAAACTCAAAGACGGCGGCGATCATCTCGCGTGCGCGTCTGTTGGCCGACCCGTCTAAACTGGCGCCGAACCAGCCGCGCGACCCCTACCGAGACCGGCTTGAGTTTCCCAAGACTGGGACGGGCGTGCAGTGCGATATAAATTTCTCGGCACACCTTGCACTCCAGAATACTCTGCTTCTTCGCTGCTATTCGCACACTGACCCTCGGGTGCGGCCGATTGTCCTGTTCGTCAAGCACTGGGCGAAAAGACGGGGCATCAACACGCCGTATCGGGGGACACTCAGTAGCTACGGCTATGTCTTGATGGTGCTTCATTACCTGGTGAACATTGCCCAGCCTTTCGTGTGCCCAAATCTGCAGCAGCTTGCCAAGCCGGTCCCGGAAGGTCTTTCCCCGGAAGAAATGGAGGACACGGTGACTTGCCGAGGACACGACGTGCGGTTCTGGCGCGACGAGGAGGAAATCAAAGGTCTGGCCATGAGCAACCTGCTGAATCAAAACAACGAGTCCGTAGGACACCTGCTCCGAGGGTTCTTTGAATACTATGCCCAGAACAATTTTATGAGTACAGTCTCGTGCCGTGGCTTTGACTGGGGCCGAGACGTGCTGAGCCTCCGCACACCGAATGGTCTGCGGTCGAAACAGGACAAGGGCTGGACGGGGGCCAGGACTGTGCTTGAAGTGCGGGACCAAGCAGCGATGCCTCCGTCCTCGGCGGACCAAACGCCGGTGCCGGCCACTGCTTCTGCACAGCCTGATAATGTGGCAGGTGCCCACGGGTATGGTAACGGTCAGCAACTTCCTCAACCGCCTCCCGATGTGAAGGTAGGACAGGCAGCCTCCAACAAAAGCCCGAAAATGGCAAAGGCGGTCGAGATGAAAGAGGTCAAGCACCGATACCTGTTTGCCATTGAGGATCCGTTTGAGCATGACCACAATGTGGCCCGGACAGTGACTCACGGCGGTATTGTGGCCATCCGGGATGAGTTCCGGCGGGCGTGGCGTATTATCAAGGGCTTGGGCAAGATTTCAGACGAGAATTTGCTGGAAGACGTGTCGGACAACAAGGCAAAGGAGCGTGATCACTTTGCAGAACTGCTGAACGACATCCACGGTCCAGAGCTATCTTTGCACTAACAAATATTTTCGCGGTCTCTCATACATTGCTTGATGTTGTACGATAGGGTGGACTGGGACGGGAACGTGGGCTCACTAATAAGGTTGAATGGCTATTCGGCTATTCGGGTGCGGTACGGAAAACATTGGGGATCGGTGTGGAACGGGGTGGAACGGCTGGAACAGGCAGGGCGGCTTACGAGTTGAATTTGTTATGTTGTCTAAGTTCTTCTACGGCCAGTTGCAGCTTGCCATAATAAGCATGTATCAGCGGAACGGAAATGGCGCATCTCGGAGACGTGGTAAAGGGGGAGGGATGTATTTGGACGCGTCGACATCAGGAACGTCTCGCGTTTCTACTGCTTGCTCTAATGGACGCCGGCGAAATGGCTAGTCGAGCTCAATACAAATTAGTAGTGCTCAGAACAAAATGTTGATCTGAAAGTGTCGATAAAAAGAGGGTGTGAGCCTTGGCATGCAAGTGACAAATTACGCGCAATTGGAACGTTGGCTGCCTGGAAGGAAATGGAACAAGAAACGGCAGTCGAGGTGCCTTTGAAATGTCACCACCTGCCGTCATGCTCTGTTTTCAAGAAAACGAATACGAATAATTCCGGGACGCATAGAGCGCGCCGAAAACACAAGGGAACGTGGGGTGGGCAGCCTTTTTGTTCGTTTTCCCGTGCCGCCTTTCTTTTGCTAAGCCACGGACCAAACAAAAGGTCAAGTGGCCGATCCCATCAGCACGTCAGCCAGCCAACGGGCGCATGGGACGCACATGGGCCGTGGCTTCGGCCTGTACTTTTCACAGCCTGTTTCCAGTCCTGTTCCGGATGCCCTTTCTTTAGAGCATCTGGTGCGTGCTCTTTGTGTCTGATTCGGTTGGCCTGTTCCAAAGAAAAGAAAAGTTGCCTCCTTTTCGTGCAATGTAATATTGGTGAGCAGATCGATAATAAAAGCCTGCTTTTTGCGGGCCAGAGCTACGAGTACGAGTACGAACTCGAAGTCGTCATTGCACTGTGCGCTGTGCACGGATATGGCCGAATAGCAACAACGCAAAACGCAAGAAGAGGGCGAACAGGAAAAGTTACAAGAGGATGGTTCACAGCCGTAATTGGCAACAGCGGCCCCATGATAAAGGCCGAGGAAGCCTAGATGGAGCACAGGAGATAAGGCTTCCGTCCTCCCAAATGTCTATCACAGCGCTGCAACTTCCACTTTCGGCTGTCTGGCTGGACTGTGTCGTAAGACGGGATGAGACAGGAGAGCCGCGCCTGCCCCGCGAGAGGAGGGCGGGCGGAGTGACGAGGCCCTGCCTGCATCAGCCGATAGTGGGTTCTGTAGCTTTTTTTGCGCGCGCAATTGACTTACACGGCGATACAAGGCTTCCGTCTAGGCTCCCCTCTTTCTGCCTATGAGTATGTACGTACATACATACATACATATGTACTGCAACAATACATCTTAAGATAAGATAGCCGGCCCAGTCATATGCAAGCACTCTGTCTCCGTCTACACGCCCCCCCCCCC
>JRUC01000464.1:0-19415 GCA_000806385.1 Leptographium procerum
GGGTGATAGTGGTAGTGGTGCTTTTAGTGGTGGGGACGGCGTCTGGGCGCTGCAAATGCGTGACTACGAGGACTCGTATAAGGACTGAGAATACAGAATACAGCGCGTGCAACAGCCGGGGTAGCTGACTAACGGGCGACCCGCCAAGACTTCTGCTTTCGGTCTGCTGTGTCAGATAGTGCGATACGGAGTACTCGTACGCATTCCTGCCATCTCTGACGAATACGCTACGGGACTACTCCGTAGGCTACAGCAAAAAAAGAGTAAAAACGGCAGAAAAAGCAGAAGGGCAATACGAGCATAAAAAGAGCAAGCCACCACCACACCAAAGGCGCGTCCAGTTGCGCCCTCCCACAGGGCAGCGCACGCAGGGCAGCGCAACTCCAGACTCGGGCTGCCTGCAATGCCGGTTTCAGCAGCAAGACGCATGTGGTTTCACCCACGCCGTCTGGGAGGACACACACGGCCATCATATTGGTATCTAGTAAAACATATGGGACCGATATCTTATAGTGGATAGAGGGAGCCACGGGCGCTGCCAATTAGCGTGAAACTGGCCTGATCTCTCGTTTCGTGGCTCCGCTGCTACGAGATAAGATAAATGGGCGTCGTATGCTTTGCAGCACTGCTTCGGCCGCCAGGGCAGCAGAGAAGGCTTTCTACGTTGCCAAAATACGTTTATTAGCCCCAAAAGTCCCCTGAGAGACCCGCACGGCTGCTCGGGTCGCCTCTCCCTTGCGTTCCAGGGCGCGCAGAGGTCCCCGAACAAGTTCCTGCTTGTGATACATGGTCGCCGTGATACTTGAGCTGTCATTAAATGATTGTCTCTGCATTGTTTGCTCGTACTACGAGCGAGTACTTTGTGCGAGTAGGCAAGATTTTGCGGAGAGGTCCGGTCAGCCTGTCAGCCTAGCTCGTGACCTGACCCAAAAGAATCGATCGGATGATGCAATAGTGTGTAAAGCTGCTGTGCTGACTTGTCCCGAACGCTCATCTCGCATGAGTTCATTCAATGTCAAGAATTTTCAGATATTTTCAACCCTTTTTATTTCTTTTGCGTGCCACGCTTGGTAATCCCCAACAACCCCTGCCGAAGAACCTATTCTGTTCCTAACTTTCAGAAATCAAGACTAGGCAGTGTGTGGGACAGAAAAGACCAAAGACAAAACGCCTGGATAATGCAAAAAGAAGATTGCCAAAAGAGAAACAAGTGGATGGGGGGTAGACAAAAAACGTGATAATAGGGAAAAAAGAAAGAAAAACTTAAGGGATTTTGACCAGCGCCTTATCGGCCGTTCACTCTTCTACAGGTGAGACAGGCCGACCTGCATCTACGATCATCTGTACATCGAGCTGCTTGCCGACATCTTCGCCATACTCGACCCGCTTCCATGTGGCTATGCGGCCTTCGTTCATATCGAAATCAAACACCCGGATCTTGCGGAGGAAGCCGCCGTAGCCGCCGTAGCCGCCGAAACCTGCGCCACCGCCGTAGCACATCCAGAGCTTCGGCTGCTTGCTTTCGTCCACCGACAAAGCACAGTACTCGTTGACATGGTCACTGCGCGACACTCGTTAGCACTGGGACAGCAGGGTGAGAAAAAGTCTGGGAGAGGGTGGACCGAAGACGCGAGAAGGCAAGGTAACTTCAAAAAAAAAACTTACTGTCCACAGCTGACCATGGAGATGCCTTCTTCCACCAAAGCGTCGCGGAATTTGGAATTGAATACTGGAGCCGTCGGCGGCTCCTTCCAGTCGCCCTTGATATAAAGGCTCGTGTCGCGGTACTCGGGGACCGGGATGTGGATAAAGGCCACATCCATGTGCACATGCGTGTATTCTTTGTGGTTCTTCTTCAGCCCCTGCGCCGTCTGGCGGAACCATTCGATCTGATTCGGCTTGATCCAGTCGTAGCCCTTGTACTTGCGCTCGTCGGGCGAGTAGGCGTGTGTGTCAAGAAGGTAGATGGTCAACGCCGAGTGCGACGAGCCGCCCCGTGCAAGCACCTCCACCACGTAGTTGCCAACGCCGTCAATGCTATCTGGGCCCGCCTGCGAGAGCGAATACGGCAACGTCTCGATGAGCGCCATCTGGCTGGACCGCGGCAGGGAGCCCTCGTCGTCGTGGTTGCCGAATATAGAGATATAGGGGATGTTATGTTTGATCAAGAGGTGAGCATATTTGAAGATGGCCTAATTCGATGTCATGTCAGCTGATTGAGTCCGTGAGATCCGTACCTTCAGGGAATTTGCAACCGACTCACCGACTGTGCGTCTGGCGCCGTCTCACCGTTGACCTGGTCGCCGCTCAGCACGACAAGATCCGGCCGCTCCTCTTCCAGGATGCGGGCCACAAAATCCAGCGTCCTCGGGTCTGCCTCGCACTTCCCGCCTTTGTAAGTGTCCGGCACAGCCTCACGGCAGTGACCCACGCCGGTGCTCAGGTGCAGGTCAGCTAGCTGCACGATCTTGAACTTGCCGTTATCGCCGATGCGCAGCTGCGGCTTGACCACATCGTGGTGACTGCCAGTGCGCACAGTCACGTGCGCCACCATGCTGCCGTCCAAGAGCAGCGGCGTGCCCTTGATGGCCCACCCGTCACGCGCCTCCACGGCGTCCTCGCCGAACAGCACGTCCACAGCCGTCACGGCGTTCTTCGAGTCGCTTGCATGCCGCTTGGCTGTCCGCTTCACCCACAGTCCTGCACCCCGCGAGTCCCACCGCTCTTCCTCCTGGCCCTTGACGCTAGAGCCGGGGTCAAGCCGTCCGACGGAGACGTCGATGACAATCTTGTCCTCAGGCAGTAGCTCTTCCTCCCGCTTCCGCTGAACGTGCACATAGGCATGCGACAAGCTCTTGCCCAGGTACAGGTCCTTCTCGATGCGATGCCACAGGTCGGAGTCCAGAGTGCACGAGGAAAATACATTGAGGGATGAGCACTTTGTAATTCGGATGTCGGTGATGATCAGCCCATTATGGTGCTGTGGAAGATACTCGTGCAAGGCATTCGGTAGGACGCGGTAGTTGCGGTCGAGGAAGAAGAGGACGATCAAGGTGAACGTGCCCGCCACGAACACCTGCAGGGCAGTGCGAACCTAGAGACAAGAATTACCTATCAGCATGTGTCCTCCCTGCGCTTCTTGCTCCAGCGACACAACAATGGAATACGGACAAGCCTTGGAAACTTACTATTTTCCGCGCCATGGTTGAGGGATCACGAGGATTCGCCGCGGGTGGTTTCAATAGCCGTAGCCAGCAACGACAGAGACAGGATCTCTCCTCGTTACAAAGCAGAGCGCTGGTTTCGGAAGAAGTGGAAGAGGGGGTCTGCTTTGTTATACGATCAGCCGAAAGTGGAGGTGCTCGTGACAGATGCTGCAAAAGGCTCCGATTCGGCACGCCGCCGTCATCTTCCTGCGAAGTCGTGCTCAGGAACGCCCAAACTCCGGCTTGGGACAGTCGTGACGCCCGTACGTGCCGCCCTGTGTAGCCTAGTTGCTGGAGGGAGACGTGCTGCTCTTGATATCGGTCTTCATACGGCCCGTCGCTGTGATCGGAGAAGCGAGTCGATGGACACACAGACAAGTATCTGTGGTGAACAGCGGCTGATCTTGTGTTACGGGCCGATCCACCAAGGCTCTGCTAAGGGCAGGCGTGCAAGGAGGAATGGCTAAACCTGAAGTTTAGGACAGAGAAGGAAGACGCAGGGGTGCTGTAGAAGCTGTGGCGTTCTTCACCCTTTTTTTTTCTGTATGGTCTGTTAACCTGGCGTGAACAGGTATCTTAGTTTTCTCCTTTGGGAAAGGGCAGTCAAAATTGGGCATAGAAGCGTTCCAGCGGAATGGACTGCCTATTGCTTATAGCGAGCTACTATTAATGCTCCGTACGCGAGACTAATATCAACTGCTAAGCGGGGTACCACCAGCCCGTTCAATGCACTAAAGGAATGCTGTATAATGATAAGATACAGAAGATTAAGATACATACATACCCCGTAGTGCCATATTGACCGTTCGAATTCACCACAGCAAAGTAAAGAATCGTCCAGCATCAAGCAAGAAGAGACAGTGTTGATACAGTTTATCATACGGTGACGCTATTGTACCCGGGAAGATTTTCCCCAGTTATAATAGGAAAAATACAGCAGTGCAGTCCACTGCCCGAGACGAAAAATAAAACTAATGAAGCAAAGGCCTCCCAGCCAAGATACACAATCGACTTGTGCAGTTGTAGCAGTGAAGGAACTGCAATAAAGGACAGACAAAAACAACAGAAGCAGAACACGCGATAGCACACACACATGCAAACCGGCCAAGAACCACGAAACCAAAAGGACGTCCCACCATGTCCCGTTTTCAGTAGAGAGACGATGCCTGTCATCAAGCCGATGGCAAAGCCCCCAAAACATGATCCCTCTCATCTCTCCTAACCAACAATGACCTAATAACGCCCAGACATACTCCATTCCTCAAATACACAAACACCCCAGATCAGAAAAGCGTAGGGAACGGCGCAAAAACGAGCTTAGAAAAGAAGCACAAAAACAAGGTCAGCAGAGCGCGAACACTGTCGCCGGCAAAGCCTAGAACGCCCATAGACGCTCGCCATTTTGTAGAAGTGCTCCGTAACAGCGGCCTGCTGTGGTCGGCTGGCTGGCTGCATCTACTTCCTCGCTGATTTTGTCCCCGGCGTTTTCCCTTCTCCCATTGCTCCTCCTCGACGCTTCTGGCCAAGGTGGGAACGGTCGCTCATCTCCTTCCTCCATCAGTCGCTGAAACCGCCATCATCTTCATCTTCTTTCTCCTCTGCGTCATCCTCTAGACTTGAGCCTGTTGCGTCTCCTGCTTCTGCTTCCTCTGCCGCCGCTAGCGCCTTTGCTGCTGCTGCCGCTTCTGCTGCAAGCGTCGCCTTGCTCTTGCGACCGCGCTTTCCAGGTGTCTTGGTTGGTGTCGCAGAGGCAGTGGTATTCGCCGCTGCCGCTGCCGCTGCTGTTTCTGCCGTTTTCTTCGACTTGGAACCCAACGGCCGCCCGCGGCCACGGCCAGACCCAGACGCCGGCTTGCTCACCGTCTGTGCTGCTGCCGCGACCGGTGTCTTCTTCTGCGAAGGGTCCTTGGGAGGCCGTCCGCGCGGCCGGCCCGTCGACACATACGCCTGCGTCTTGCGCTGGGCAGGATCCATTCGGGGGCGCCCACGTTTGCCAGAGCCCTTGCCTGTCGCAGGCTTCGCTACTTTTGCGTTGTTCTCCAGGGAGGGTCGCGTCGTGTGGGGCTCGACGCCAGCGACGCTCGCGCTGCCGCTGGCGGCAGCTGTAGATTGGCGCGGCATGTTGTTGCTCTTGTGCGTTGTGCGGAGAGATGACGGAAGCAGGTTGGGGGGGTTTGATGTTCGTGGCGCTTTTTCGAGGTGGTTGTTGGTGGTGGTCTTAAGTAATGGTATTTTGCTAATATGGTCGGCACAGGTCGTGTAGTCGATCGATCAGAATTGATTGATCTTCGTACCGAGCACGGGGAAGGAGCGAGTGGGCTTGGAGAGGCAAAACTAAGTGTCTCGCGCCTGCAGAAAGCCCGGAGCAGTTGGCGGAGAACACTTTTGTTTGCTTTTGGGAAAAGAAAATTTTGTTTGGGATTTGCAATCGACTGCTGCTGTCCGAGGAATGTGGATGGAAGAAATGGAAGAGAGCGGCAGCTGCTCTGTAAGGGGAGGGGAATATTACGAGCAGGGGTGACGATCGACGAGAGAAAGGGGGAAGCAAAAAATATATATTTATATATTAAAATAAAATAAAATGGGAAATATTCAAGTTGGATTAAAACAAGTTAAAACGTATTATTATATTAGTAGGTGAATTAAACTGCCACACACACCTTTTCCAACAGTATCCAACACAAACAGAGCAGTCTTTCGGCCTAGTAGTAGATGCTCAACGCGTTTGAAACGGGGGCAAGACGCGTCTTAAAATTAGTGACGACTGGGGAAAAAAATACTCGTAGTGTAGTATTCTGACCAGACGGCCACTGCCATATTTTCTAGCACCAAAAGTTCTGCCGGTCGCAAGGCGCTACATCTGCACTTCTCCGTTCTCTGCCACGCCGTACTTGTTAATACGAGAGGTGCGGACTACTCGTACGACCCATGCTGGCTGAAATGACCTGGCTGAGATGGCCAATTCTGTAAGAAAACTTCTACGGTCTTCGCTGAACGCGCACAATAATAACCTCGTCACTCCAGGGGAGCAGGACGAAAACCTAGAATAGGGCGATTTAAGTAAGGTCTAAGGAATTAGGGAAGGGGGGGCGAAAGCCTCGTGCTATAGCATGCGCTGCTCTTCTTGCAGTCGATGGGTGATGGCCCTCGTAAGTACGTCCTTCAAACGGCGCATACAAGGCTCGGAGCCTTCCGCAGCCATAGCCGCATGGCCACCGACGAGGCAGAGAGCTCGACTGGAGTTTGCAGTCACGTCATTGCACCATAAGATTTCGTCTCCCTTCGTCATCTCGTTTGCGAGTTTTTTGGTGCTTTTCCTGTTCAAAATACTTTGTGTTGTACCCATTTCCGGTAACATCCCAATGAAGCTCGTAAAGCAGGCGGAGACAACATATTGAGTCATCACGTCGGTGTCCTTTTCGCAACCTCATATTTCCCTTTCCTCTGAAGGGCTCTCGTGTCCGATGGGATGTTATGACGGTCAGTCATAATTCTCCGATTCTGTTGCAAGTGCCGACCCCTCCAGCCCCTTTCTGATGTACACATGCACGAGCCCACAAAAAGCTATAATAAATATCATACACTCTGCCTGCACCCTCCAGCTCTCAACTCCTTCTTTCTCGTCTGATGCGACGTTGGCCCAATTCAGTTCGGACTTGTGGACTTTACTCAGTCGTCTTCTTCTTGGCAGCGCCGCTCTTGACGCGCTTCGCCACGGGCTTGTTCAGGTGGTGGGCTGGGATCCAGCTAGCATCGAAGTCCTCGGCGCCGGTACCCGCACCCGTAGATTCGTTGCCAGACAGGGCAGCGTCAGCCGCAGTCGGCTCAGCAGCTACCGCAGCTGCAGCCTTGCGGGCTTTGCGGCCACCACCGGTGCGCTTGGCCTGGGGGAAGAGTGCCTCGATCCAGGTCTTATAGACAAAATAGAGGGTAGCTCCGAAGACGCCTGTGAGGAAGACGTACAGGAAGATGCTGTTCAGATTAGCGAAGGAGCCAGCAGAAGAAACCACAGATATACAGGCATGGGAAAGGCAAAGCGACGCTCAAAGAGCGAGCGGGAAGGCAATGCTTACATCTGCGGGTCGAAGATGCTGATCGGGGGGTCCACAATGGTGGCCTTGTCGCTGTATGCCTGGATCTGGAACACAAGGCCCGAGGCGGTGCTGACAACAGCCATCAGGTTGAGCTGCACGTCACGCGGCTGCATATCCAGCTGAAAGCCGTAGGGGTATGCCTTCGACTCGCCAGGTCCCAGGATGGCCTCCTTGCTGTTGTCGAAGCTGCGGCCAGTCAGGTTGGCCACAATCGCGGCCGAAAGCGGCGCGTCTTCCGGGAGCGGATTGGTCGACGACAGCGTGCCGCCGATCAGGGCGAGGCGCACCGGCTCCTCCTCGTTGTTCGTCAGCTGCACGACCGCCTTGGTCGGGCGGCCGTTGATCAGCTTGAGACCGAGAATGCTGTCGCCATCGGCGAACGTAGTCTTGACACCGATGTCGAGCGTGGGCGCATCGGCAACATCTTCCTCCGCAGCAGCAAAGGCACCGAGAACCTGCAGCGCCAGGAGCGCGAGGGCGGAACGCATGATGGCAACCATTGCGGCAGCTAAGTAAATAGAAGGGGAAACGAATAGAAGGGGAACCGAATAGAAGGGGAAACGAAAGAGCTTGAGACAACAAAAACGAGATGCCGGAAACTTAATTAAACATGGGGGTGAGAAACGAAAGAACCGACAAAGAGCCCACTGAGAAGTGAAGGTCTTCAGACACACGAGAGAGGTTGTGTTGGTCGTATGTCAATGGAAATGCTACTCAAATAGGGGGAGAATTGGAAGGGAGCTCCAATCGCACAAAAAAGCGGCTCTTGCTTGCTGTGGCAATCTGGCCTTCTTCCAGATGGCGCCAGTGGATAATAGCAGATTCCGCTTATGTAAAAACCACTAGTCGCAGCAATTGCTCTGTGGGCGTTCTGATTACTAACAGCCAGCACGCGAAATGGCTAGAGATAGGCACAAGGCCAGCCCTATCCGCAGCTGCCATACAGTGGCGTTCAAGAACTTTGTACTCAGTTTCGGGGGAGTATGCAATATGCGCGAGTATAAGTTCTCGTACGAGTACATAGGGAATGATCCTATGTAAACTGTGTTGTGTGATGCGCTATCTCCTACTAAGTGTATGTGTTATTTACCCCTACTCGTAGGGACAGTCTACACGCGCACCCCAAAATTGCTACAGACACACCACGTCTTATATAATACATTTACACGTGACCTAATTACTGTAGCCAGTACGCAGCCTCTCCAAGGGCCGCTATTTGTACGTATCGTATCTTACAACTACAATACAGCGGGTGTGCCCTAAAAATGCATCCTAAGACAGCTACAATACACACTATAACTACTCCCGCACCCTTAAGGCACTAGTATTTTAAATAATCAAAGTGTACGGCCTACGTATTCGCATAGCATTAGCTACCAGTTTAGACGAAATCCGGGTTTTAAGTACTACTCAAGAGCCAAGCCTATGCCTACAAGGGTAGAAAGTAGCAGCAGCGATAATATTGTTTTTTACTGCTATAAAGGTAGCGGCGGTAGTATCTAAGATATACACGGCGGTTTTGGCTTCGCGGTAGCGGTCTGAATTAGTTGTAGATAGCGCCTTGGGGTGCGATACTAGTCACGTGTAAACGTATTATAAAAGACGTGGTGCGCGTAGACTGTCCCTGTCCCTACTCGTACTCGTTGTGCCTTGGCGATTATATGGTCACGTGGTTTGTGTGTTGTCAAAGTCAGTCCGTTCAACACACTGTGTTTCGGCCCCCTAGTGTCTTGGTAAGTACTCGTCGCTATACCAAATTTTGCGTTATGTGCTCTTCATATAGTCTTCAGTTGAGTGAAGCTGTATTATTAATAGGCTGCATAACATGCAAAAGTAATTACGCATTAAAAGATCTTGTCTTCCATAAGGGAAAACCCGGGTTTTACCAACGCACCGAGATGCAGGAAGATACGATCACCACCGCTGAAAATCACGTCGCAGTATGCCCCCAACAGCAAGGCATATACTGCAATGCAGCCGGTAGGTACTCCACCAATTCCCCGTCTACCACCGGGCCTCCCTCCTGATTATGTATCCGGCTCTCTGATGCCTGCGCTCAAGCCAATTCCCGCAGCTCGCCATCTGCCCGCTCTGTCGGCAGCTCAGCCATCTCGAACGTCGGCACCGGACCGCTCTGGAAGCCCATTCCAGCTGCCGGTACCGGCGACTGATATGGTGCAACAGGCTCTTGTACCGTTCCAGGCGACCCTGGTGACGAGTGGATAGCAGACAGCGGCGATGTCGATTGTGCTATATCATACGCGCCATAGGGCTTGTTGTCCTGCGGGTATGCGCCCGCAGCAACAGCGACACCGCCGGCCGCGACACCTGCAGCCGCCGGGACGGCGGCATACCCATAGCCAGGCTGCTGTGGCGACTGGGGGCCGGGCGAGTAATACTGCGGCTGCTGCGGCGGACCACCACCACCGGGAGCACCACCAGCGACTGCAGCGGCGCCGGGAGTGCCGGGGTTGGCCTGGTTCTGCTTACTGCGGCGGTACAGGAAGAAGGCGGCAAGGGCAACCAGGCTGAGGCCGACCACGCCGCCGACCACGCCACCGGCGATAGCACCGGCGTGGTTGCCACTGCCGCCGCTGCTACTGCCGCCGCCGCCACCAGTGTTGGTGGGAGACACGCTGGTGGTGGTGGATGTGGTGGTGATAGAGGACGAGGAAGACAACGAGGAAGACGACGAAGACGACGAGGAGGATGACGTGGTAGGCTTCGACGACGTTGACGGAGAGGATGATGCCGAGGTTGGTTCCGAGGACGATGTGGGACTGTCGGTGGCTGAGTAGCGGACAGCTTCCCTTGCTGAAGCTGTGGCACAGCCATAGGCTGTGTAGCCATAATAGTCCGCGCCAGTATATGCGTAGGTGATGCATTCATTGTCCACGGCGTCCGTGCTATCCACTTATTAGCCACATAAAAAGCAGAGTAGAGAGGTGAGGGGCGAGGGAAAGGACAAACCAGAAGAGTATATAGGAGTTTACGCTGGTGTACAGGGAGGCAGCGGACGAGGCGACACAGGAGGTGTGGATGGGGCAGTTTGAGGACGTGGTCGGGCAGCAGCCGACGACAACGTTGGCCGAGTTGACAACACACTCATAGCCCGAGTTGCAATAGATGGAGCTGGTGAACTCGCCGTTGACATAGCCACATGTGTCCAAGTCGGTATCTCGCGCGAGGAGGTGGCCAGTGTGGTCAAAGGGCGACGTCGGTGCTGCAGTCGGCGCTGGCGGTGAGGTGCCTGTGAGTGGATCGTTGACCAAGTCGTACGGCGCAGCCTGGGCCGTCTTTTGCGCCGGCTGCCAGCTCGGCTCAGCGTTGCGGAAACGGAGAGCGCTGCGGCCGCCAGCAGCAGCGGCCGGAGTGGTGAAGCCGACGGCGGCCACGAGCGCGGCTGTCGTCCATTGCGTGCGACCCCTCATGTTTTTCTTAAAGATATGGTGAAAGAAAGCTTGTCAGGAGAGCTGTCGAATGATAGATACGGACGCGGACAGCGACGGTTTGGGTATGACTCAGGAAGGAAAGAAGACTTTCACGATCCCAATTCGCGTGCTGTGAAAAGAGAAGAGCGCGGAAGGGGGAGGAGAAGAGGCTCAACGGCGTGTTGGTCAGACGGACAGGAGAAAGAAAGCATTTTAATCTTATTGACGGCAGGCCCAGGCCCGCTTGCCTCGCCTGCAGAAACGACGAAGGATTTAGACTAAGTCGACCCGGTACATAGTAAGATACCAAAAAAAGCCCACTGGATGCAGAAGCTGAGCAGCAGAATTCCGCCCTGGAGTGCTTGGCATCGGAGGTGGGGAGACTGATAGGGTTTAGGCTGTGCAAGCTTCTCATGTGGCCCTGCCTGTATTTGGCAACGAATCTTACTCTACAGGGGGTATGGAAACGCCCGATATCAGCCGCAAAGTCACACGGGATGAAATATTGTTCTCCACTGCAAAGGCGCACAGGGCAGAAACGAAACAAAACGAGAGAATACTTTTAGAGGGAGACGGAAAAACAAATAAAAATGTAGTGGGGAGAGGGAAGAGGGGGGACAACGCAGCCCAATGCGAAATACGACACTCCGTAATAACTGTTAGTATGCACCCGTTTTTGTTGCTGTTGTTTTCTCATTTTTTTTCATGCTCCACAGTTATATTCTAAAGCAGCAGTCTCTAGATTTGTTAACAATGGGCAGTACTATGTAGTAGCTGTGAAGAATGCTTGTATGGTGCCTGTAAACTAGAAAACTAGTATGAGGAAGGGGAGACGAGGAGGAAAGAGGGAAAAGTTGGAGGGGAGGAAAAGGGTGGAGAGGAGGAGAATAGGACGAAGACAGTGACTAGTCTGAAATGGCCGGGGTGGTAGTAACATGGTACTCGTAGTAGTATGCACGGAGTGAAGTGTACGGAGTAGAGGCTTCAAATGCGACGTTATTGCTATGTATGGAGAGGCGGAGTCTGCCTTGTGGATACCCTGATGTGGCTTAGCGCGAGTCTTAGTCTTCCCTTTAAGCGATTCTCCAAGTTCTCCTGTCAGGAGAGTGGCTATGCTTAAACGATAGTCGGTCGAGGCTTGCGCACAGCCAATGGTGTTGCTGCATTTTAAGGCTTGTCTGTCGTCGTTGCGTGTCGTGGCGCCGGCCGCATTCTTAGTTGCGGCTAAGGCGGACGATCTTTTATTTTTATTTTTTACGTGTGCTTCATTTTTATTTTTCCCGCATCGCTCGTTCGACTTCTTGCTATGCTGTCTCCTCTCAATGTCTATTAATCACGATGCAAAGCACCCGACTCGAACGGAGGGCCTCGCAATAACTCTCGCCGCACAGACGTAAGATTCAAAAGGAAAAAAAGGGGTGGTAAGCCGCTAACAAACTAGTGCAAATAGGCTGTGGCCTAGCATTTTCCCGCTGTTCTTCAGAGGGGTTTTCCGTGTGGAATGCGCCGTTTTTTTTTTGGTGTCTCTGGTTACTCCAAACAGCTTAATTGAGAATCTCTGCTTTGTTCACCGCAGTACTTTTTAAATCTGTTGGCCTCATGGAGGAAACAATAGCGCGATCATCTGCGACATATAATAGGGCTTGATATATGCTCACGCAATTGCGACATAGTCGTGCCACTCGTAGATCCTTAGGGTACGTATGTGCTCATACTTGTAGGATGCCCATACGAGCTCGGCCCGTTGGGATGCCTTAATTTAAGCATTATTTTTATATGTGGAAACTAGATTTATACATACATAGTGAACCGTCTCCTCCACAAATTTTACCCCAGTCTAGTCGTCCAATTTTTTAGCCTCTCACAGCAGCCCAATTGCTTTCAGTGGAGACGTCTGTTTTCAACGGCCCCTACGTCACGAGGCTGGTCAGGCCTGCCAGATAGAAAGGTAAGGGCTGCAACAAATGTCGAAAGTCTTTCGCAAGTGTGTAGCAGTAAATCGTATAAGCCCGAATTGGCGATGCCCAAGTGACGCGGACGATGAGGCGGTCGGGGCTTGCTAATGGGCCTGCGGAAAGTAGTTATTCAATCGGTCTTTTTTTTGTGAGAGTTGCTATTTGTACTATGATTCTTTTACTATCTGCACCATAATACATTGATAAGCGAAAAGATACATTTGGCGGATCTCGAAATTCCATTCTAATTGGCTAAATCCCAAAACCGTTCCACATACAGACCACAATAATTCTCTTACAGCTAAAGTCGCCTGCAGATTTACCGCATTATAGCGATAAAAATTAAGACCTCATAAACGCTACTTAAGAATTGGAACGCCTGCTAGATTTTACCAGCTGTCTAATACAATATTAACATGCACGCGTAAAAAGCCTGCAACAGTATATAGTAGTATATAGTAGTAGGGCTTTTAAAGGAAGGTGTGGTGAATAGTCTCTTATAATGGCAAGAGAGCGTAAAAATATTAGCTAATTACAGCGGGCTTATAGCGGTCGGGAAGGAAGACCTACTAAGTGCAAGTACCAGGTCACTTATCGGTAAAATATAGTGCACATAACAAATATGTATAGTGCAAATAGCAACTCCTTTTTTTTGTTCTGCAGCACATGGCGTTCCTACCTTCTTTATTCAGCCGTGCATCATCTTCGTTTTAGTCTATGACGCCAAAGACAGTTACATACAACACAGTATATCCAGCCCGAGGCATTGGCAGCGTGCAGGAAGGACGACAGACGCACGTCCCTGTCGTGGGAACAAACAAGCTACCCCAGATTCATGCCTCCGTAAGGCAAAGCTGAGCTTATGTATTAGAATATATGTATGCATGTATATGCATGTGTATCCATGTGTGTATCCGCATGTATTATAGCATCCCCTCAACATATTCAACGACAGCGACGAAAAACGAAATTGAAAAAAAGCAAACAAAACGGCTACTATTGACGTCCGTCGCCTAAACTTGCTTCTTTTTGTTCGACCGTGGTCTCGACTTTGAAGTAATTTTTTTTCTTCAAAATGGCAAGAAGACGAGAGGTCTGGGCCAAGCTCAATTACCTACGCGTCGAGCTGGTGATGCTCTCTAAGAGCTGCTAGACGATCGCAGATCCTGAGTGACAGTGTTCATGGCAGCGCATTATCCGCATGGATTTGGGGCCTAAGTTGTCGTCGTCGTTGCCGATTTAATCCATGTACATGCCGTAGCTATACACATAGCCTTCATATAGAGGCTCCAATATTTGACGACGGAAGGTCTGACTGATATTCAGGATTTTGTACAGGCAACAAGAAGACAGAGGAGGCCATGTCGCAGGATAGCCGATTGGGTACGCGCTTGAATAAGTTGTCCTTATTAGCTGCTTAGCCGAGAGCGATGCCAGAACGAGAAAGACGAGAAAGGCAGAGAGGCGCTTTGAAGAGACTTATTCTAAAAGCTGGCGATGATCTGTTCTTGTTATCTAACAAAGCCAAAGTTTATGTTCCGAAATGTGATTAGAAGGAGCAGCCCGCAAGAGCCGATCTACTTTGATCAAGGGTGTCGTACTTCCATTCCCGGCTTCTACTTCCTAACAGAGCCAACACAAACATCCAGGATCATTTTACAGAGCCTGAACTTCTGTCACGACTGCGTTACCGGCCCGAAGTTCATGATTTCCGAGATCAGAACCATTCCCAAGATTAAGACCATGTTTAGGAGCGCCTCCAGGTGACAACTGTAAGTGAATGGAACAGACGCGAGAGGTAGTTAGGAATGAGGGATGAGGGATGTGTTTTGTGGTTCTTACTGTCCACCTTCGTGTTCCTACGTCACACTCGAAGCTCTCCATGCGAAGATGGCAAAGTCTGTATGAAACATGAGTCCTCCCAATGGAGACGCTACCCTGAAACGATCGATATGATATATGGATCTCTGGTTCGGATGCAACTGCAGAGACAGATTTTGAGCGTCAGTTTTGGACTCTCTTCCTGACAATACCACGGGTACGAAGCAGCTGTGGTATAGGATCAAAACGCCACTCCATGTATTCTTCTACCTTGGGTCCCTCTTATTGCGTGTGGTCTTTTACTCCTTTACCCCTGCTTGGCTGAAATTTCTGTCGCCTCTTCAGCGGTGTGCCGGCCGTCATGGCTTGCTGCCTGGAGCAAGTACGAAATGAACCACCGAGTCGGCGACCGAGAACAACAATAGTGACTCTTCGGTAAGATCGGCACCGTGGATCGTGGCCATCAGGTATCCAGCTCGCCTCCCCTTTCTCTATCGTCTGAGGTCGCCCCTCTACCCTCCAGGGGCGCGCCTCGACCTGCCTAGTATGGAGAAACGGGAGCCTTTAGGTGAAATGGGTTACCGAAAGGAAACAACTCCACCGGTGTGGGTACGGGGATTGCTTTGTTCCTGGATTACATTTCGGTGTTATTTCCCATTGGCCGGCTATGGCATTGTGCTCTGCTTCGGAATACGGTCCGCGTGGCAAAGTGGGAGTGTAATTCAAAGGCTGGCAAGGCTCAGCGTAAACGCAGACTATCTACGCGCACCAGGGGACAAATGGCAGAGGCAATGAGGCAATGAGCGATGAGGCAACGTACTTGCACCATACGCCCTTCCGGTAACAGAATGTGGACCGGCAGACGGCTTCGTGATAGTCTGAAACGAAGAAAGGCCAGTCTGGCTGAACACTTTGATGGGAATGAGTGCAAATTCTGTCATTGCTTGGCGTTCAGCTTATTCGGCTGCCTTATTGAGGCTCATCCGGAGCGAAAAGTGGGACTGCCGGCTAGAGCTTACCTAGTTGGGCGCATCTCCGTGGCCCCGTCAAAAATTGCTGTGGCTTCGCCGCCTGTTGGTGGCAGTGGCAAGGTGTGTCCGGGGCTTGCCTCTTTCTATCGCCGACAGCGCCTTCCTAATTTCGATCCTTCCAAAGATGGCATTTTCTCAGCGTGTTGTAGCGTCGGCGTACAGGCTCTCTCTTTCTTTCTGCATTAGTGAGCCCAGCTCCTCATGACACACACATCCTGATTCACGCGAGATAAGAGAGACGAAAGAGAATTGCGAGGGGTTTAAGGGAGAGAGGGATCCAGAACTGCTCGTTTTTGCATACGAGTACTTTCTGCTTTGGCGGGAAACGCATGTCAGCATCTTACAAGGGAAGGTTGCAACGGCTAGCCGCTAAATTATCTTCAGATTCAGATTTCGCAGTTTCGGGCTTCTCGGTCGGTGCTGCCGAACACTGTATGAGTACCAATCCGAGTACCAATCCGAGAACCGACCTTTTACGCTCTTCCGGCCTTTTCTCGCAGTGCATCAGGGAAACAGCATTATCACAGAGCAGAGCTCACCGCGCGCCTCTTCGTCTTGTGCATGATCGGCGCAACACTCAGCTGGGGCTTCTGCATCAAATATACGACACTGGTACTCACACTCTCGTACGACTCCCCGTACATATGCGCGTACGAGTACGGTTTCGATGGCCGACCGCTGTTTGTGCCGAGAATTCCATATGCACACTATGCGTTTTGGCTGCAGGCCGCTCGAGCGCAGATCAGATACTGTCTTGCTGGCCTGCTGGCCTACTGTCTTACAAAAGTACTCTTAGATGCAGAAATCCGAGAACGTCGTCGATCGGTTTGCAGTGATTGCCATAGTAGTGCCGACGTTGCCAGCTGATGACAGCTCGGCTAGTCAGGCTCTAGCGTGTACCAAGGGGACATGAAACCACGAGGCCGGCGGGTCTCCCTCAACACCTTCCTTCTTCCGCGGCTCTCCCAGCTGGACTGGGCTGCTGCAAACGTCATTGTGCGCACGGGAGGGGAAAGGAGGGGGGGGCAAAGATGGGCCTTAGAGGGCTGTCTCCTTTCATTTCGAAATTTGCAGGTCTCGGCTAACGCCCTGTGCTGGCTAGTTGCTCTGCCTGCAGCAGTTATGGCGTAAATTGCGCATCTGTGCTAGCAGTGCCATGTGTGACAATTTAGACTTTCTTCAGCTCCGGAGCATCTCTGGCCGCAGTAGCGCGTATCGGAATCGGAGGGGTCTTCCCAAGATAGAGGGGTGTGAGGAAGGAGGGGGGTTCCTGGAGATGCCTCTTTCTTAAAAAAGACTTTAAACCCATCTTAACAGTCAATGTTCAGTAATCCATACGAGTACTCGTACCTACGTAGTATAAAGGAGTTGAACGATTAGGTCATGGGTGATCAACTACTCTGTGAACAGAGAGCCGGGGCAGTACAGAACTGCAGCTCTTTGTTCCTCCCGGGAAAATTTTCTACTCATAGTACGACTGCCTTTGTTGCTTTAGATGCATTCCTCCCGACTATCTGGGTATTCGTACTCGTACATGGACTACGTACGTACTCGTACGAATACTCGTACGAGCATGAGCACAGCACGAGTACGAGTAGTTCGAAGGCCATGCCGAAGGAGCAAAGAAGAAGAAGGAGCATGGCATCCGCACCAACCCATTGCCGCGGTACCTCTTCAGGCTTCGCTTATCTTCCGTTGCTGCCAGAAGTGGGTCGCATCCGTTCCCAGCAGCGGGGCGCTAGGGCTTGCCGTAGTATCTTACGAGGAATTCTGTTAGCGTGGGAGCCCTCCCGTCAGAAAAAAGAAGCAACCAGACACTTTTTTCTTTTTCGCTCTCGGAGCACGCGCCTTCATACCGGTTGTTAGTCCTAACTAGTATGCCAGCATGGGGCCCTACATAGTAAAGCTACTTGTACATACGACGTAGTATGAGGAGAAGCCGGCCGGCACGTCGCAAAACAAGATGCTTTTAAGTGTGGGGGGTGCCAAAGTACTCGTACGAGTGCTCATGCGAACAGAGAGAGATGACAGATCGAATAGTACGGAGATTGCAATCTGTGCATTGTAAGCCGGGCCGTTGCACATTTTTCTTATTGACGGTGTGGGCAAGGCAGCTGCTTCTTTCTGCAGAGCCCACCCTCCGGTACATGGCAAAAAGAGATGCGCTACTACGAGATGTATGCGCGCTGCTTTCAGCATGCGTCTGCCTGCCTGCCTGCCTGCCTGCCTACCTTGGCCCTTGAAACAGACGCGTACAGGTGTTCGGGTACCTTGTAGATCAGTTCGGCCTCAGCACGAGTGGTTGTTTGCCATGCGAATCTCCCTCCTTCGTTGTCGGCTGGATTCCGAGCTCAACTGGACGCCTTGTCCCGACTCAGCTAGCGCGCCTCAAATTTGTAGTGGCTTCCGAGGCGCCGCTTCCGAGAGCAGCCTTAATACTAGTATTTCCCTGCTTTTCCTATCTTTAGCTCTGGGTCTTTGCTTAGCACTCTGTAGCGTACTATGTAGTCCTAGCAGTGGAGAGGGGTAGGGGATCTCCGAAGAATTTCTGGTTTCCTCGCCCTGGCATTTTTTTTCCCCTATGGTCTTTCTAGAGGTGACTTTACACTCGCAGAATCTAGTGCCATCAAATTTGGACAACCTCTGCTGAGCTCTTGGCCATTCATCAGCAGGTTCATCAGCAGGCATTTTTTCCTCTTCCGGGCAAAAGACCAGCTGCTACGGGCCGGTCTTGTCTCGGGTTGCGACCTGTTAACCATTCTCCATTTGACATTCGCTAGCTACTTTTTTATATATCCTGCACTTGCCCCAGGATGCTATCCACAAGCGTTGATGTTAAATCCGCAGGTGGCTTGCGGGTGGCTTTTTGGCCACGGTAGCACATGCCGGGGATTTCCCAGCTGAAAACCGATCTGGGCTACTGCAGCCAAGGGGGACAAAGGCAAAGAAACGACTGTACTATGTAGGTCGCAGTGAGCTTACTGGCTGCTGTCGATCGGGAAAGACGGTGTAGTGCTGAGCTCAAAAAGAGCTTACAGGGGTTTAGATCTCGATAACGACCCTCGCCCAGCTGTACGGGACAACCCACACAGCGAAAGAGCGACCCGCCCGTACCAGTACTTCTGCCACTGCTCACACGGAAGGTGCGACCTTGTAGCTGCTACATCGCTGTTTCATGCCCCATGTCGGCAGAGTTGTAAATCGCCCAGATGCAGCATCCTTCCTTGGCTCTCCTCCAAGCTTTGACCACTCTCTACAACTCTGCCTGTCTACCGACTGACGTCGATGTGTCCACGCCGCATTCCTGGCATCGCCCCCTGTCCTTTGGAAGCTGGCGGCATGCACTCGCTACAGGCTTTCCGGTTCATTAACCTTCCATACGTCCATATGAGTAGAGACATCCAATTGTGCTCCTAAGGAACAGCTATCGAGGAACATCGAGAAGCCAGCAAAGGACAAACAAAGCTGAGCTCCTGTCACTAATCTTCTTGTCTTTCTTTTTCCTAGCCCGTCTTCCCCGCTTGTCACTCCTGGGACTTCAACACACACACAAACACATACACATACCCCCCCCTCCTCCCCTCCACCCCACACATTTACTTCCCTTGTTTAGCTGGTATCTACGCAACTGCAGAATAACGTTGAAGGCCTCCTGTGAGTACGATGAGTACGGGCCATGTTACAGGTATCGTAAGTCCACACATACATCCACTTTCTCCTTGTGCTTCGCGCCCGTTTTGCTCTTTCCAGCTACCCAGGCCCGGTTCTCCCCCACAAACCAGATCCTAAACCTTGCTTCACAAGAGCTCTCCTTCAAAGCATCTTAATTTGTACTGAAAGACAAGGGCTGGCATGTGGGGAGGGGGGTATTGAAGAA
>JRUC01000465.1:6662-19399 GCA_000806385.1 Leptographium procerum
CAACAAAACGACAACAAAACGACAACAAAAAGACAACAAAAACTAACCTGTGTCGAATAGTTCGGCTCCAGCCGCATCAGACAGCCAAACTTGCCGCCCTCGGACGTGTGCACCACGCTCGCGCCCACGAAGTTCTTCTGGTTCGGGTCCACACCCTCCAGCAGCCCCCAGCGGAAGCCCTCGAGGACCTTGCGGATGAACGAGGCGCTGAGCTCGCGCTGGTCGGTGTTGTTGGCGCCGTCCTCGACGCCAAAGATCTCCTGCGCCTCGCGCGGCGCGCCGCCAATCTGCTTCCAGCGCTTAAAGAAGTCGTCACCCGCCAGCTGCGTCGGGTCCATAAACTTGTGCACGGCCAGCGGCAGCTTGAGCGTCAGGGCCTGCAGCGCGCCGGCCAGGTAGCTGATGCGGATTGTCGGGCTCTTGTCGAACACGCGCCGTGCCTCGAACATGATCACCTGCTGCGTCTGCGCCGACGAGCCGATGCTGGCGTCCGCCATGGTCTTGACGTCCCACGTCAGCCGCCCCTTTTCGGCCGCGTCCAAGTCCAGCGTGGTCGTGAAGGACGTCACCGTTGCCGGCGTCTTGTTGCTAAAGTACAGGATCAGACACGCCATCTGGCCCCGGTACTCGGACCGCACTCCAACCTGCAGCTGCCCGTCCTCAAAGAGCACCCCGTCCGTCCGCAGCAGCAGCCGGTTGTAGCCCCGCTCCCACCCGGGCGACAGGTGCGCCGCGCTCGCCAGGTTCGGCGCCTTGGCCGGGGTTGCCGTTGCGCTCATGTCGATGCCCAGCAGGTCGTGCACCGCCTTGTGGCTATCTCCGTTGGCCCCGTTGACCCCGTTGGCCCCATTGGCTCCGTTGGCCCCGTTAGCTCCAAGCGCCCCGATCGCTCCGATCGCCCCGTTTGTCGCTCCGTTCGCAGCCCCATTCGCAGCGCTACCGCCTCCGCTGCCTGCCTGCTGGTCGTTCACGCTGAAGGCCCGCTTCAGGCCTGGGTTCTTGGCCATGCCCAGCTCGACGGCGTCGGTGTTGGCGTCCTTACCGCCCAGCACCCACGTGCGCTTGTCGCTGGTGTTGGCGTGCTTCTGGTGCAGCCGTGACAGCAGGGCCGACTGGCGCTCTGGGAACGGCGGCATCTCGTCCAGCACGGTCCGCAGCAGGTCGTCTGATGGCATGTTGACAAGCGCCAAGTACTCGCACGCCCGCTGCTGCAGCTCCGAGTCCAGTGCGTGGCTGAACACCTCAAACACCTGCACCAGCTGCGGCTTGATTTCCGGGAACAGGTTGACAAACTTGGCAAAGCACGACAAGATCATGGCCCGCGTGCCCGCCGAGCACGCCGGCACCTTGCCGTGCAGCGCCAGGAACTGCTCGATCGGGCTGCAGCCACGCTCCTCCGCGATCAGGTGCCCAAACTCGCCCAGAATGTACGCCCCGATCTTGACCAGCGTCTCGTGGCAGTGGTCCTGCTTGACATACATCAAGCTGTTCTTGGCCGCGTACACCTGCAGCTCCTCGTTGTTCGTCACAATCTGCGTCACCCGCTGCCACACCTCGTCGCTGACGTGGTCGCCCGCCATTGCGATCAGCCGCAGCGTAATGTCCACATACCACTGCACGTCCGCCGCGTACTTCTCTGTCAGGATCGCAATCTTCAGCACCATCTCTTCGCGGATGGCAAAATCGGCGTTTTGCAAGTAGTGCAGCAGCTCGCCCACGATCTGCTGCGCGTTCGTCACGTCGCACATGCTGTACAGCAGGTCCAGGCCCTTGCGCCGCACGCTGATGTCGCGGTCGCGAAGCGAGCCCACGATAATGTCCTGGTGCTGCTTGATCGGGTCCAGCGTGTCCGCCCGTGCCGCCAGGTGGGTCATAGCCTCCAGGCCAAGGTACCGCACGTTGGTCTCGCGTGACTGGATGAAGCGTCCGAGCCGCTGCGAGATCTGCCGCATCAGCGCCTGCTCCGTGTCCAGGTGGATGATCAGGTTGATCGCCTCGAACAGCACCGCATTCTGCGCGTTGTTCTGCTGCACGTTCTTGTTCGTCTCCATCGCCTGGTTGAGGATCTTTTGCAGCGATTCGCGGATCATCTCCCGCACGTGGCTGTCCTCCGACGGCGGGAAGTACTGCAGCAGTCGCAACAGCTTGATCTGGATCCATGGACACGGCACCTTGTAGTACAAGTAGTCCACCGTGTACTCGCCGTCCACCACGATCCGCTTCAGTCGCGCCGCCGCCTTAACGTACGCCCCCTTGTACTGCTCCTGGTTGTCCTGTGCCAGCGCCATCACTAGCGACGTCACTGACAGCGCCACGCCGAGGTCCGCATCGTCCATCAGCGAGATGATCCGTTCCGCCCACTGCGGCTGCACAATGTCGGGGAACTTGCGGTAAAGCCGCAGCAGTGTGAGAGCGGCCTTCTTCTTGACAAAGGACTTTGATGTTCTGGCGGCGGAGGCGTAGTTCAGGTTAGCAAGCAGCAGCTATGGCATCTCTATGTCATGGTACCGCCAAGGAAGAAGAGGAGGAAACGCACGGTGAGATCAGGAGCCTGTGGACCTCTCCGCTCAGGGCCTCGCCCATCTCGCGGCCGCCCACATTGGCAATGGCGTGGAGGGCAAGGCAGTTAAACAGTTCGTTGTGGTCGAGCAGGTCTTTGCGTATGCTATTGACCACGAGGTGAAGCAACTCGTGCTTTTCGTGTAGGAAGAGCGTCATGGCTAGATAGCCGATCTGCTTCTCCGAGTATTTGTTGGCTGAAATGAGGTTGACAGCCTCGAGGTGACCAAAATCGACATTCCAGCCGAGGATGTAGATGTACAGGAGCTGCCGTCCAGGTGTCAGCAGTTGGCTTCACAGCCAGGGGAGCGAGCTGTCAAGATAGCTAGCTAGCCAGCCGGTCGTTTGCTCACCTTGCACACGTATTTCTTTTTATGGTAACCGTTGAGGTTGCCATCTGCTCGGGAGGAAATGGTTAGGTTCTTCTGGCTCTTCTGGCTCTTCTGGCTCTTCTAGAGATCTAATGGAAGTGACGGCCCACCTTTGAACTTCTGTCGGATGTTGGCCAGCTCCTTATTGATGCGCTTCTCTTCCAGCTCTCGGGCCCGGGCATTTCGTAGGTCGGCAATGAACTGCACCAGGCCGCGCATGTTCGAGTTGCTGTTGCTCGACCGGCCGAGGAAGCCGCCGGCCGAGGACGACATGGCTGCGGCTAGGACGGCAATGGACTGGAAAAATCAGAGGAGAGGAGGCCAAGGGGGGGTAGGAGGCGTTGCAGTGTGTCTATGATTCGTCCGCGGATGCCGTATTAGTCCATGGGGGAGCTGGCGATGCTTGGCACATAGGTCGTTGGATGGGAGGATGTGGCGGTCCTTGTTCCGTTGATCACGCGAGGGAGAGGGAGGAGAGAAGATGGACGTCGGAAAGGACGGCTTGGCTGAGCCTTAGAGAAGAGGCGGTCGGGACGGTTAAAACAGGACGACAAATCGGGATGGCAATTCGGGACGTGAAATCGGCCGTGGAATTGAGACACCGGAAGTTCGCAAAACAAGCTATCGGATCGATGGCTTGTGCAGGCGTTGTTCTGCAAGGGGGGAAAAGTCGCCTAGCCAAAAGAGAGCCAAATCGGAGGAGGAGAATCAGGAAGCGTGGCTTTCTGCCGTCGCAAAATCGCAGTGTGGTGGCGGTAAGGAAGAAGAGCAGGAGCACAAGCATTATACGAGCAGATAGGAGGCGGCAAAACGACACTAAAAGAGCTATTGTGCGTCTTCGCCAACGCCCCAACGCCTGAAAAAAGGTTCTGGTCCCCCCGCGACTGCCGTTCTCTTCGGCCGCACGTTTTTTCTGTTTCTTTTAGTGCTAGCGTCGCCTCCTTTTCAACCATTTAGGTGGTGTGGGAGCCCCTAATCACCTAATAGATTGGTCATGCAAATGTTTGGAGAAACTTGAGAATGTGGCTGGTGTTCTCATAGGTTGTGGCTGTCAATTATTTGCCAAGTTTTATTACGTCTTTGCTCAATCGAGTAACTAGAGCTCACTTATTGTCGACCACGCTTCGACAAGCGACCATGGAATAGAGCTTTCCGGTACTCCGCCTCTTTTCCCAGGACAGGGAGCACCGGCCTGCCGAGAACGAACAGGCAGGAGAATGCGGCGGTTCCGTCTTCTGCGCCATGCAACAGCGGCGGCCTTGGCACGGCCAGCCAGGCCAGCTTGTATAACAATAGCAGCCACCCCTCTCTCGTCCGCCAATTGGGGCACAACTGCTGTGGTTGCAGCTGTGACGTCGAGATCCCTGCACGCTCGCCGTGGCTATGCCTCGCAGGCGGGCGGCAACCCCGTGTTTGAGGTGTTCAACAGGCGGACAAAGTGGCTCCAGAAGGAGAGAGCGGCTGCTAATGTCGAGGCCAGCCGGCAGACAGACTACCTCAAGGACGAGGTGGCCTTCCGGCTGTGCGAGAGACTTCTGGTGCGCGCTCCCAGTGCAAGACTTATCCTATCCGATTTTTCAACAGGCGCACTAACTCTGACCTTCTCTCTCTCTCCCCCCGTTCTTCTTCTCCTAGGACATCAAGCGAACGTTTCCCCAGGCGCTCGACTTTGGGGCAAACTCGTGCAACATCGCGCGGGCGCTGGTGCGGCCGAACCCGGACCCGGACCCGGCGCGGCCGACATCACCGGCGCTGTCCACCCACATCGGCCATCTGACGGCAGCCGAGTCGTCGCCGTCGATGCTGTTCCGCGACGCCGAGCTGCCGTTCAACAAGGAGCTGCCCATGTCGAGGCACGTGATGAGCATCGAGGAAGAAGAAGCAGCCGGGGCCAGCATCCCCGGAGCGGAGGCGGCTGCGGCAGCGGCGGCGGCGATCGCGCCGTTCGCGCTGGGATCGTACGACATTGTTCTCAGCAGCATGAGCCTGCACTGGATCAACGACCTGCCGGGGGCGCTGACGCAGATCAACCGGCTGCTCAAGCCGGACTGCCCGTTCCTGGGTGCGATCCTGGGCGGCGACTCGCTGTTCGAGCTGCGCACGTCGCTACAGCTGGCCGAGCAGGAGCGCCGCGGCGGGCTGTCGCCGCACGTGTCGCCGCTGGCGGACGTGCGTGACGTCGGCGGGCTGATGCAGCGCGCCGGCTTCAACATGCTGACGGTCGATGTCGAGGACATCGTGGTCGACTACCCCGACACCTTTGCGCTGATGGCCGACCTGCAGGCCATGGGCGAGAGCAGCGCCATCCTCGGCCGCGAGATGGGCCCCATCGGCCGCGACGTACTGCTGGCCGGCGATGCTATCTATCGCGAGCTGCACGGCAACGACGATGGCACAATCCCCGCCACCTTCCGCATCATCTACATGATCGGCTGGCATCCGTCCGAGAGCCAGCCGAAGCCGCTGCCCCGCGGCAGCGGGCAGATCAATCTCAAGGACATCCTCGAGCAGAAGTAGGACAATACTCTTGTATAGTAGCAAGAAAAAGAAAAAAAAGTCTTGCGTATTGTATTGCCTGGCAAATCTGTTGTCCCTCCCTCCTTCTTTCTTGTAGACGAGAAGGCCCCCCTTGGATAGCAGGAACAATAGGGCTCATGGAAGAAAGAAGAAGAAGGGGGAAAAAAAGCTACGCAGTAGAACAAAATCAACAGCAGATCCATCTCCTCTGTCTATGGCCAGCCGTCCCCAGAAGCAAAAGTGCAGAACCTGGCGCCAAATAAAAGCACCGTCCCTCCTATCTCTCTTCTCCTCTTTTTCCCCTCTTCTCTCCTCCCCCCCTCTGCTTAGACATCGGTAAAAAGGTGGCAATGCTTCTCCTCGCCCTGTGACTTTTTAGGGTGTACTCTGTAGCTCTCTTGTTTCCCCTCGTTCAATATTTATTCGTCCCCGTCCACTCTCACACCCTCCGCCAGTCAGTCATCGTGCGCTGTATGCTCCCAACCCCGGCCACCTCGACCACCTTCTCGTGCCAGCTCAGCAGCACGCTCATGCCGGCACCCGAAGACTCGTTCATGCCGCCCGGCCGTCCGCTCATCTGGCTGAAGCCCGTCTGCTGCGGTGTGATGCCGCGTGTTGGAGTGCGCGGTCCGCTACTGGCCGGTGCCGCCGATGAGGCCATTCCCTTGTATCTACAGGAAGAGTAAGAGGGTCAGCACTCGTCCGATACCTTTGTTCCTCGTTTCAGGGGCTCAACCCACAGATACTTCATCAGCACGTCCAGCAGCTCGCTGCCGTTCTCGGAGCTGTACAGCCGCGACAGAAGCGGGCTCATCTCGCTCGCCTTGATGGACTGCAGCACCTCGACGACGGTGTGCAGTGCGGCCTCCTTGGCCACGTCAGTGCCGGCATAGACCGGCATCTCCAGGCAGCCCCGCAGGGCGCCGTCGTTGTCGCCCGCGCGCAGAAGCTGGCGCACCTGGCTAGAGAGCTGGCGCACCTCGGCCTCGCTGACCTCGGCCACGGGTGGCCGCATGATGGAGGTGTCAAAGTTATACGGGCTGTCTTCCTCGAGGGCATCGATGTTGATCGTGCGCCAGGCATCGCTGAACGACGAGTCCGACACCTGCTGGATGATAGACATGGCGGGCAAAAAGGGATGTGCGTGTGTGTTGTGTGGGTGTTGTGTGTGCTGTTGTTTGTTGTAGTAATTGACAGCGAGCGCAGACGTGGACGGCAGACGTGGTCGGCAGACGTGCAAGAATGTCGTAGTTGCTCGAGTTGTGTGTGGCTTGGGATTCTGGCGGCGGGGAAGATCGCCACGATTCGGGCATTGGAGGCTTTTGGAGGCTGTGCGGAGCTGCCTGACAGCTGGCGCAGGTCGGCCAGTGAGTGCCCCACTAAATCCCTCACTCGGCTAATTCCACTGTAGTTGGCAACCTCTATGCTGATGAGGCTGCTATCTTACAAAATGTGTGTGCGATTTCATGCATGCAAGACATCAAAGCTACCAGATCGACCTTGAGTAAACTCAATGTGCACAAGTCAACCAAGGACTTGTGCCTTACCCAAGTGTTAAGTGTCGCAAATAAGAAGGAACTGGGACTTCATGACCACTTATCTCATCAGAAACTAGCACTCATAGGCTGCATAGGTAACCCCAATGAGCCGTGGCATGCGGCGCAGGTTGATTCCTAATTATTCCTCCGGTAGAGAATTGATCTCAGTGTGATATAGACCTATAGAGTAACAACACATTGCCATATTGCTTAACGGCTATAGCCCGACGAAGTGATCGTCAAGTTATATGACTTTACGGCACTTCTGTGAGCCTCATTTTGGCCAACACAAACGGTTTATAGGTAAACTCCCCGCATTGTTCATCAATCAACTGCGGATAGAATTAGGACCCCGTCTGTAAATGAGGCTTATTCAGGCAGAGTATTTCTACGCCGATATTAGGCATATTCAGCCTCTCACTGATTTGACCATACAGAGAGCGGGATGCTCGCGAATAGACCGCACGAATGGCTGGAAGTATCGAGTATCTAAGACAATCACATGCACCGGCTTGTATGACTTTACACCCACAAAGTTCATGTCCACTTGTGTTCCTGGCGTAGCTCTTAGTCACTCCAACATACAGCATTCGAAGCGATTTTCGGGGACTTGGGATTACGAACTAATATATTAAAGAATATCTTGTAAACGTGGGAGACATGTGTCGCAGTGTCTAGTAAAAATCGGCTTGATATCAGTTACATACAGGTCATTGCGACTTTTCGTCCCAATTCCCATACTACAGACGAACGCAGTTAGCCTGAAGTGTCCATTGTATAATCACATGTGCGGTTGAGCGGCAGGCGCACACAGATGTACACCTTGGTAGGGGCCAGCGTATCAGCGGCACCGTGATACACGGCTTAGGACCGATGAGTCTGCAAGAAGGCGCATTTACCATCCCGCGGTGTTGCGTGGACGCGTACGCGCGCATGTGCAAACACGCATGGCGCATTGTTCCGCTTTTTGGTTCTCAAAGCAAACGCAGGGCACTGCCTCTCACCGGCAGGCTTGTTTGGAAAGAATTCTGGTGCGCGGAGTGCTTCATAGGATAGTTCATGCGCGCCTGTTGCCTGCCGGGGTAGACCTTGCATGCCAAAGGTCCCTGCATGCCGAGGTCCCTGTCCTGGTCGAGTTTTAGTGAGAGCTTGGCAGTACAAGTATCTTACTTGCATCGTATGTGCTGCTCTTCGCTGCCTATTCACTTGTTTTGACATTTCCTTCGCTAAGCTTTTCTCGCAGCTTCGAAGCCTGACGTCTGACATAGTATGCACTCTACCTGTCGATGAAAGATTGCCTGTATGCCTGTATCAAGTTGACGTGGCTAGTGACAAGGCGAAGCGAGAGCGGGGGGCTACTCCGTAAAGTGACAGAAATGGCAGCCCATCTCGACACCCATCGGGAGCGGGACGAATAGGTCCGGATGGGGCGTTATTGCTCGTGGTATCTTACTATATAAATACGTATCGTACATGGTAACTTGCCAGGGCGACAGAAGGAGATTAGAAGCTAGGGAGCTGCATTTCGGCACGGCGGCCACAGGATCCCTGGCCTAAAATTCCGTCGCGTGGGCAACGGAAGGAGTCGGCAGGTCTGCTATTGGGCGAGAGAGCGTTGTGAGTTCTAAGAATACTTTTGCAGTAATTGGCACCCATACACAAAAGTAAGGGGGTTGTGTGAGCCTAGAACTACGAAGACCTTGGTGGGAACAAGCCTCCCAAACAGCTCGAACGCGACAAATGGTTGTCAAGCCCGTGGAGCTGTGTTGGTTTTGGTATGGCGTACCAACGAACGGATACACTGTGACAGGGAAAGGGTTTCCATTTTTTTTCTTTTTCTCTTGCCTCGGTAAGTGACCTGTTTTGTTTTTTTGCTTCGCAAAAACGACGCTGACAGGGAAGTCTAACATGGATTAAGGGGTGTGGAGGAAGTAAGAGTTTTTTTTTTTGCCCTCTTCAAAATTAAGATGACCGCAGTCTGGGAGACGCCATGTTACCCAAAGTCGAGAGAAAGGCCACGAGAGCCGTGCGGTCCAGGGTCCGGGAAGCGTTCCGCTTCTAGCAGCCAGCTCCACTCTTCTCTCCCGTATACTACTATGTAAGATACGTCTATGTACTCCGCACCAGGGATCAAAGCGGCCGGTAACATTTGATCGCCGATAAAACTGCTGTATGTTCGGACTCGTACATGGTACAAGAGCCAGATAGGACGGGCCTCTTGCCATCCGGGTAGTTGAAGCTACGACATAAGGTGCAGGTGAACGGGACAGCCGGATCGCTGCCGGCAGCAACGGTCGCCTCCTTTAGCGCTTGCAATGCGCTACTGAGTACGAGTACAAGTGATATGGAGTACGAGTAAGTATACTACTATATCCCATGTAGTAAGGAGCACGCCCTTGCGATGTATTAGCGTCCAGTTGGTTGGAAGCTTGGAAGCTTGGATGCTTGGATGCTTAGATGCTTGGCTAGTTGGATTGCTGGATTGCTGGAACTTTTGGAGCAATAAATTGTAGGACATCTGCGGGTGAAGACATCCGGAAGCAAGTGAGCGAGTGTCAAACATCTGTTGTACTTAATACTCGTAAGATGTCTTCCTGCAGTCATCGGCCTTGTTTCGTTCTCGTCTATGAGTACTCGTACTTATGCGCCTTCCAGAGAGAGAGCTGACGACAAGGTCCTAGAAAGGACAAATAGGGGAGGGTTCCACTACAACGTTTCCCAGGCAAACACAGTCGCCCCTTATTTTTGCTTCTTCTTCTCTCGCTAGGACCCTCTTATGTGGGCCCATAGCGTGGCTGTCCCGACCGAATGGATACAACGGAGTGAAGCTGCTCTGCCTGGGTTTTGTAAAGAGCGGACACTACGCCGGACAAGGAGCGCGGCTCGCTGCAAGATTCATGGTATCTGGTATCTTACTCATATCTTACAATGGAGTCCTCGTACAAGTACAGGTTTGAGCTTCTACGAGCAGCTCGGAGCGCATCGGGTAACATACGAAATCGGCTTAGCACGGAAACCTACTGTTCAGAGTATCGTATTTTGTTTGAAGAAAGCCCCCCCCGTCTTGCCCGTAGACCTTTTGTCTTCAAGGATCAGGAGTCTGGCTCGGATATGCGTCCCTCCTAGGCTTACACGGACCCGCTGTTCTCGTATCTCACACGCCTCTTGCACAGATTATTTGTACTCGTACTCGTACTCTTACTCTTACTCGTAGCACGTAGGCAGCTATGAGTAGGATACAAAGTACGAGCTCGAGTCTGGACTGCCATGGGGTGGCTGTCACGGTAAAGCTACAAAATTGTTCTCGTCCGGATGGGGAATCTACATAGTAGCATACGTGTAACATTGTCTCATGACCACAAAAGCATGCGCTCGATACGCTCTCGTACCGCCTAGTCTATTAATGGGTCGGGATAAGCACGAGAATGACGGAAGATAAACAGGCCAATACGATAAAAGAGAGTAGCAGCAGGCAGGCACGAGCAGAGACGGGCCGACAAACGATGGCGCCTGGACCAAGCCGGCGATTTGCTACTCCGTACGATTGCAGCCTGTTTCTGACGGACGAAAGCGGGTAGATGACGACGATGATTGCTCGGAAAAGGTGATGTTGTTGGCAAATGAGGACGATTGGAATCGTGCCAGCCAATCTGTTGGTGGAGAAGAAAAAACGAAAAAAAAAGTAAAAAAAAACATAAAAGGACATAAAAGGAGGGAGCCTACAGACGAGGCCGTCGCAAGCCATTCAACAATCGAGCAGCCTCGAACTTTGATCATCCCTGTTTCAGGCAAGGCGTTGCAAGGGGCCTGACGTGGTCTTATTCGAACTGACCGTTTTAAAATGGGCAATTTGTAGTGCTTCCAGGCAGAAACAGGTCATCATGGCGCATACCTGCCGCTATAATTTGTCAATAGATCTTACGACCTGCTATAAAGCAGAGAGCTAAAGAAAATCAGGTGATTGTAAGTCCCCTAAAGTCCCTCTAAACACATCTGCTGTAGCGCGCCGTAGTCACTAACCCGAATCCCCTCCCCCCCTAGCCCCCAGCTTTCAAGGGCGCACATGGCGATTCGATCGAGACTTCGCTCACGAGATTGATGCCGAAACTTGTCAGACGTCCGGTGCCAATACGACATGCGGGTTCGGATCTGCGAGCAGTGCCTCACTTCAGTTTTGGGTTCCACGGGAGGATCCGCCCGATGGAAGCAGCGTTGTTTGTGTTTGTATGTTTGTTTTTGTGTGTTTTTGTCGTTACGATTCTTGCCTGTTCATGCCTGAGCCATTGCAGGTCGTGGTACATCCTCTGTTGAGGTGCGATTAGACGATGAGTGAGACAGTGTCTCGGGCAGCGTTGCGAGCCGCTGCGGCCTGATTTAGACCAGCAGCAGGACGAGGCTGTCATATCGGGAACGGCAGGGCAACGAGTAAAAGCAGGGACCAGGCAGCGGCGCAGCATTGCAGCATTGCAGCAGCGCAGCAGCGCAGCAGCGCAGCAGTACCGTGCACCAGCCTGCCTGAACGTGTATGAGTACCAGTGCCGTGGTGGATACAGCCTGCGGATATGTCTGCTGGCAATGGTAACACGACAGACTTGGCACTGGCTGATGGGCACCTGTTAATTATCTCCCTATTACCGGATCCGGGTATTCTCCGCATCATTGGCCCGTTTTCGTATCTAACACGCAGTTTGTGAACACTCGTGCTCCTATACTTCAGGTATGCAAGTACGAGTATGTGTGTAAGCTTACAGGAGCTTTCTAGAGAGCCCGGAGGAGGGGGGGAAGGGGTAAAGCCGTCGGGTTCGGGCAGAGCTGGGCCTTGCGCGCCTCGCAGCGTTGTACTCGTACGCGTCTCACGACGATATAGGCTTGTGCACTTTTCTGGAGGTGAACAGCAGCAGGTGGCGGTGCGTGCTACAATGTCGATCGGCCAAATCTTCCTTCTCCTCCTTCTCTCCTGCTGCTCGCCGATCAGCTCGCCGATTGCACAGAAGATGACAAGAGAGACAAAACCGGGCACCATGTCGGGGTCGTCTTCGGCTTGGGATGTATCTTATTTGGATGGTGCATCACACCAGAATCAATATTTTGGCCGTCTTGGACATTGCAGGAGACGAGACCGCAGATGGCCTTGTTTGACCAACGCCTTGTTACGAGCCAGTGCGTTGTATTTTTTTCCAGGGTAGCATGACCGTTGGTCCTCTAAGTTGGGTCGCTGGTCTGATGACAGGAGAGGAAAAAGGCTGGTTTGCGACCATTATCTTACATACGACTTATGTACGAGTACGAGTAGGTCGAATTGTAATAGCCCGCCCTCGCAGCGCAAACAGCTCAACCAGCTGCAAGCTTAAGACCCAGGCAGCAAGCAATTACGTTACGGAGCAGATTCCCATTCGTCTAGCTGTCGCTTCTGGACCGTTACCAAAGCGACAAGGCGCACTCAGACTTCGTCTCGCGTTGTTGGCAAGACGAAAAAGGGGAGCTGGCTTCTAGAAAATTTCCACAGCATGCCCTGTTTAGATTAAAAAAGGCATTGTAGCTTAAATTACCACAGTCAAGAAAACCGGGCCCGTCCACGAGTATACCACCATTGCTATCTTACTAAATACCCAGAAGTGGTATTAGACAACAGGATAAAAAAAGACGGTCGGCTTTGGGCCTAGTCTTGCTGGATTTGATTGCTTCAGCAAGGGACCCATGCTCTGGCCGGATTTGCTCTCATGACAAACGGCAAACGACAATAGGCATAAAC
>JRUC01000468.1:0-19341 GCA_000806385.1 Leptographium procerum
CCTCCACCCCCCCGGGGCCACTGTCAAAGGTGGCACAGACTTACCACGGCAACTTCCGGTCACACTTCTGCCTCAGGGCTCGGCAGTGAAAGCATGCTGTTACCGGCTTTACAACGCCCCCGGGCTCAAGATGCTCACTTTGCCGTCGCTGAGGCTGGCCGTCCAGGCTCTGGTCCAGCCCTTCCTCCAACTGCTGTTCCCCACTGCTCTGTGATAGGACAGGACTCTTCTCCATCGAGGCACCAGGAACGGTCTATTTTTAAATGACACTGCAACGCATGGGATGATGTGGCAGTTCCAGCCGACGGTATGACGCCGTTTGGACGTTCAGTGAGAAGACGGCGAATTTTTTCTCTCCAGTCGCCGTCTCGATCACGTGCTGGTAACGTGACCTATGATTTGGGAGATCGACCAGCACGATAGTGGTCTAGCCGTGTGTGGACTAGCCGATTGGCACGTGCAGTCCACAATGCGTTTTTGCAGGCCGAAACAATACTCTGTGAAGACGTCCAACGACATTCACTTTATTGTGCAGCGAAGCTCTCCGGTGCTTCTTGTGGGCTGAAGGGAAACGGTCCACATACCAATCGAGTCTGTCTGCATGCACAGAATAAACTGAGTGAGCGCAGTCTCTGCGCACTATTCTCTGTCATGAACGTCCTCTTCGACGTTCTCAAGACACGGGCACGATGCGCAGCTCGCCTAGGCCGGCAGTATAGCACGGCTGCACAGCCGTTGATCCAGAGGGTGGTATGGCTTTTCTTTCTTTTACAGGCTGTGTGTGTACAGAAGAGAGGTTGCAGATGAAGCGGGTACTAATAACAAGTCCCCCAATAGGCCACTCGCAACCATCGAAACCTGGCTATTATTCGACAGGATCTCCAGGAAAGCACGAGCACAAACACGAACACGGGAAGGCGTCCAGGCGGTCCGCGCGTGCATGGCGGGGGGGCCACCAGCCGAAAGAAATATGCAATGTTTGGGGCGCTGGTGGACGAGCGGCTGACGGGCGTGCTGGAGGAGCTAGGGCCGTGGCGGGCAGACCACAAGGAGTACCTGTCGTTTGGGCTCGGCAGCCAGGGCGAGGTGGACCGGCAGGCGAAGCTGTTTCGGGCGGCGCTGGGGCAGAGCCTACGGCTAGCAGCGTCCAAGGGGCTGGTGTCGCGGCGGGACAACGCGCAGTTCTGGCGACTACGCAACGCGTTTGTGCGCGGAGACGCGGCCGGGCTGCAGCAGGAGCTGCGGTACGGCTTCCAGAGCTTTGTGCTGCGGTCGCGGCAACCGCACGCGGTGGCGACGCTGGAGGCAGCGCTGGCAGACTTCCGGTACCCATACGAGTGGTTCCCGGCGACGCGCAGCATGCAGCGGACAGTGCACCTGCACGTGGGGCCGACCAACTCAGGCAAGACGTTTCGGGCGCTGCAGGCGCTGGAGCGGGCGCGCACGGGCATCTACGCGGGCCCGCTGCGGCTGCTGGCACACGAGATCTACACGCGGTTCACGGCCAAGGGGCGGCCGTGCGCGCTGATCACGGGCGAGGAGCAGCGCATCCCCGAGGGCGGCGACACGTACTTTCAGAGCTGCACGGTGGAGATGACGCCGCTCAACAAGCGCGTCGACGTGGCCGTCATCGACGAGATCCAGATGATGGCCGACGAGGACCGCGGCTGGGCCTGGACGCAGGCGCTGCTGGGCGTCCAGGCCCGCGAGGTCCACCTCTGCGGCGAGGAGCGCGCCGTCGACCTCGTGCGCGCCCTGTGCGCCCGCATGGGCGACGAGTGCGTCGTGCACCGTTACCAGCGGCTCAGCGCGCTGCAGACCATGGGCCAGAGCCTGCGCGGCGACTTTGGCAACCTGCGCAAGGGCGACGCCGTCGTCTCCTTCTCGCGCGTCGGCCTGCACACCCTCAAGGCCGGCATAGAGAAGATGACCGGCCGTCGCTGCGCCATCGTCTACGGCTCGCTGCCGCCCGAGACTCGCGCCCAGCAGGCAGCCCTGTTCAACGACCCCGACAACGACTACGACTTTCTCGTCGCCAGCGACGCCATCGGCATGGGCCTCAACCTCGAGATCAAGCGCGTCATCTTTGAGACCGCCACCAAGCACGACGGCATGTCCTTCCGCCACCTGACCGTACCCGAGATCAAGCAGATCGGCGGTCGCGCCGGCCGCTTCCGCACGGCCGCCCAGGCCATCAAGGTCGGCAAGGCCGCCAAAGCCATGGAGCAGCCGAGCTCCCCCGCCGCCGCCACCGCCGCCACTGACGAAAGCAACGACGCTCCCGCACAGAAGCGTTGGGGCACCCCTGGGTACGTGGTCACGCTCGAGGATGAGGACTTGCCGGTCGTGCAGGAGGCCTTTGCATCCGAGCCCGAGCCGCTGCAGTGGGCTGGCATTCAGCCGCCGACGTTTGCCATTGAGCGCTTCGCGCGCTACTTCCCGCCCGAGACGCCCTTCAGCTTCATCCTGCAGCGCGTCCGCGAGCTGGCCCGTGTGTCGGGCCGCTTCCGGCTGTGCACGCCCAAGGAGTCCATCGACGTCGCCGACATCATTCAGCCGTTCCCCATGAGCATCTACGATCGCTGCGTATTCATCACGGCGCCCTGCGCCCTGCGCGACCCCGGCCAGAAGGAGGTGCTAAGGGCGATGGCGCGCTGTGTCTCCGAGATGCGCGGCGGCCACCTGCTGGACATTGTCGAGATGGAGCTAGAGATCCTCGACGCCACCCGCGAGACCTACCACCTAGGCCCCCAGCAGTACCTCTATCGCCTCGAGGCGCTGCACAAGGCCATCACCCTGTACCTCTGGCTGAGCTACCGCTACGTCGGCGTCTTCGTCAGCCAGGACCTCGCCTTTCATGTCAAGGGCCTGGTCGAGGACAAGATCACCGAGTACCTGGAGAACCTGACCTTTGTGCCCGAGCGTCGCCAGCAGCGCGCAAAGACCATCCGCAAGCTCGCTAAAATCCAGATGAAAGCCCGCTCCGAGAAGCAGATGCTCGACGATGAGCAGCCGCCAGACGAGCCAGCGAGTAATGGTAGCGGTGGCAGCGGTGGCAGCGGTGGCGGGAGTGACAAGGCGGCGGGAGAGCCCGCCAAGAGCATGGCAGCCGCCTAGTGAGGGCTAATGAGTATACCAAAAACGAACACGACGAGAGCAGATGGGAAAAGACGGCCACGCATCTGTTTGGGGCGTTCACGGCGGGCTAGGACAGCATTTGTTTTCCATAGAGAGAGAGGTCTGGATGGGCATAGAAAAAAGCTTCATTAGGGCACAGTCGCCACACACTGTATAACATAGCATCGTTTCTTCTTGCTTAGACTTTTAATGTTCTACGATAAAGCCCAAAAAAACCCCGATGAAAGCGGGGCTAAGCAGCTATCACGCCGGCTGATGTCATACAGCGCTAGGCTACAAGGCTGGCGTGGCCCCGCCAAACAGCTAAAACCGAAGCTCTGCAGCTCTGCTCTGCTATTATCCGATGCGCGCAATGTAAAAGGCCATGCTTTACTCTTGTCGACGACACGTCCTCCGATCAGACACGCCACAACTCCCCATCTTGATCTCTTGATCTCTCGATCTCTCGATCTCTTCCAATCCCCACCCCCCTTCTCAGACAGCAGCCATGGCTGACGTCTCGAGCGCCCCAGACGTCCAAGACTCCCCTGACGTCCCCCGCGATGCGCCCCATGCCTTTGTCCCGCTTGAGGCCAACCCGGAGCTGATGAGCAGCCTGATCCACTCGCTCGGCGTCACGCCCGCGCTCGCCGTGCACGACGTGTTCAGCCTGACCGAGCCGGACATGCTCGCATTTGTGCCGCGGCCCGCCATGGCCCTGCTGCTCGTGTTCCCCGTCTCAGAGGCGTACGAGAAGCACCGCCTGGCCGAGGACGGCGACAAGCCGTTCTACGACGGCCGCGGCCCCGGTGAGCCCGTCGTCTGGTTCCGCCAGACCATCCGCAATGCCTGCGGCCTCATGGGCCTGCTGCACGCCACCGCCAACGGGCCCGCCCGCAACTTTATCGAGCAGGGCTCCCCCCTCGACGCCCTCCTGACCAAGGCCGTCCCGCTCGGCCGCGAAGACCGCTCCCACCTCATCGAGACCAGCAAGGCCCTCGCACAGGCCCACGCCTCAGCTGCCCAGCGCGGAGACACCTCCGCCCCCGCGGCCACCGACGACATTGACCTCCACTACGTCTGCTTCGTCAAGACCGAAGACAACACCCTCTGGGAGCTCGACGGCCGCCGCAAGGGCCCCATCTCTCGCGGCACTCTTGGACCTGACAATGACGTTCTCTCTGAAGAAGCCCTCAAAAGGGGCCCGCTAGCCTTCCTGGCTCGTGAGTCCGCCGACTTACGCTTCAGTTGTGTGGCTCTCGGTCCCGGCTTAGATTAGTAAGCAAGGTCCAAATAGCCCTCAAACATAAACATATTTCTTCCTTCGAGTTTTCCTAACGGCGGCACTCTGTCGTAATCAGGGTCTGGAATCTCACGTGCTCTTCCTGCTACGAAATCCTGCTTTGCTGCACTGGGCACGGGTCCAAAGCAAGCAGATGCTCACGAGAAGGTTCATGGGCGGATTTTTTAGCAGCAAACAAGTCGCTTTCAAGAAAAATATTTGAAAGGGTAAATAATTATAAATAGGATACGAAACCTAATCTTTGGTGTTTGAAACTTCTAGTTGCTCACCAAATACAGGTGTCAGGACACTAATAATATTCGTGACAGAACCACTCCTTTCCATCTGAGAAAACCTCCACATTGTATGGATGTCCGAAAAAATCAGGAAGGCTTCATACCTCCAGGACAAGCCCCATCACACTTGCACAATAACCATACCACAGCAGCCATGGTGTGCTACCCCGTTTTCGTATCCCTCCGTTACTTTTCCTGACCACAGCCAGGAATATAATATTGTCAACAATCAACATGCTGTCTGCAGTTATTTGCCGTCACATCCATTGTCACCTGTTTTAGTCAGAATTAGCACATAAGAAGACATGTCAAAAAATGTGTGTCACTCGGTATGAGTCGTTAAGTTTGAGAAGCCAAAATAGTATGATCTTTCTTACTGGACGATGGCTTGTATGGAGGTGGTGTAGGTTGCTTCGGGGGCGGTGGAACTGGGCTGCACGGAGGTGGTGTGGCCTGCTTGGGAGGCGGTGAAGGCTGCTTCTCTGCATCAAGTGTTAGCTATCTTCATGTCTCAATTTGTGATTGCTACTACTCACTGGGCGGATAAGGCTCGCAAGACTCGTCTTTTCCATCGGTCTGGCTTGCAATGCTTTGCTCAAGCGGCTTTGCGGAGTCTTCAATGTCAAGAACTTGCTCCTGAGTGTTGGTAGCGCCCATTTTGTCGTTTGTCCTAAAACTTGACGACACGAGTTCGTGTTTTTAGGGGTGATCGAGAGATGTATAGGCAGAGAAGTCGGAAATTGGAGGAACGGTGCAGTATCTGGTATGTGGGAAAACAGAAGAAAGTTGGAAGAGAAATGAAAGAGAGGAAAGCAAATTTAAGACTGGCTTCAGGGACTCAAAATATAATTCTAGGAAAGAAACAGGACGTCCCAGGCGCTCCTACCGTATTCATAAGAATTTGAATAGGGTCGCTCGAGCCTTCCCAATTTGATGCCTCCCAAGATATACTCATCCTTCCTTCGTATCTGGACAGGCTCTACCAAAGGCGGCCCATAGATCCACGAAAGAGACCAGCCCAGATGTATCTTGCCTCTGCTGCGGGATATTTACTACGAACAAACATGAATGGCATTCAGTTTTATGGGAAGAGGACCCCCCATAAACTCTGGGGAAATGATAATGCAGAAATGAGCCCAGCTTCAAGCTTGAGAATGGCGAGGGAAATGGCGACAAACGTTCCTTTCTGGCTGTCATTACGGAAACCAGCATTACCAGTCGCTCCTTCTTTTCCATCCTGGCAGCAACACAGAGAAGACTACGGGACCCTGGCCGCCTTTGGAAAACAGCCGATGAGGGGCCCACTAGATCTTTGCGTAAGGATTGAAAGGGCACTCCCCAAAACTGTCCGATGCATAGAACTACAATAGTAATACGAGGAAGGGCCGAAGCAGTAAACCCCACCAGGTCGATCGACACACTGTGGTGCTCTTCATTTCGATTGCGGCTGTCGCTCTTGTAGACTTCGATTCCAGTTCTTCATATACGCCCAACAGGTCAGGCACAATAGAACGCAGAAGGAAGTCAATACCAGGTTGCTGGCACAATGCAAAAACAGTAGTTTTCCTCCATCGAGATGTCTGCAGCATGCACTTCTTTTCGTTGCTTCTATACAAGGGAAGGCTATGACGTGAGTGGTCAGTGCTCCGTCCTAGGCCGAGCAGCCCAGCCGGCGAGAAGGTATGGGATCGGCAGTTAGAGACGGCCTGCCGCATGAAAAATGGCTGTGCAACCTGCAGAAACAGTATTCCACATACGGGTTGATGCATGAGAGAGATTCTTCTGTGATGCGTCCATGTCCATTGCCGTCGTGTGCGGCATGTGGCTCTATTGGGAGTAAGATACGGGATCCGAGCGAATGCGTGTGCTATGTTAGCATACCAGTACACTGATCATCGCAAAGCCGCGAATGGGCTTGTTCGGCTTCCTTTTTGTTTCGTCGTCTTATATTATCTTCGTGTGATCTCGTGCCATACAGTCATATGTCGGCAGATCGCCTTATTGTCGGCTGATGCAACGGTACAAAAAGCTCGAAATGCTTTTCAGTTATAGGATACTCGTAGGCGGGCCGAGAGGACGAGGCAAATGTCCGCAAGGCTAGTTGTGTTTCGATAGCATCACGACTAACAGCCGGAGGCCTTGAGTGCCTTGCGTCGGACAAACTCCGGATCCCAACAAGACACTAATCTGGCACAGGATAGGCGGGTGGAAAAAATCGTGCTGCATCTTAGCCAATACGGAGTACGTCGTATGATGCATCTCTACGAGTACGTTGCCGCTCGGTCATGAAAATAAGGCCGCACGGAAGAAAAAGAAAAGCAGAAAATCAACGGAGTGGGAACAATTGGCAGATCGACCGACTTGAATGTCTCACTTGTCGGAGTTCCCGGCATGAAACCAAGCCAATGCACTGATCAAAATAGCCCTCCTAAGAGATTCCCTTACAGACGTTGAAGGGAGAATTTCACCTTCCACCCCAGTCTACTTCGTGAAGGTGTCCGACTATGTGCACGCAAGAACCTTATTCTCAGAGACTTTAAGCGGTGCCGTTTGCCTGAGATATTTTCTCCTAGGGAGTACACGATCGAACATGGGCTTTTCACTTGAGCCCCCTTTTGGCAAATACGAGAAAGACTTGTGGTGTTTACCCCTTGACTAGTGATTGCATGCTGCATTAGCGTCAGAAAGTCCGCCAGTTCCAGCACGGCGGATGCGCCCAGACGGCGCCAACTCCGCGCTCAAATGGAGCAAAGCGTGAGGTGCTCTACGACGTACTCGTACCGCCGTTGCAAAGTGAAACAAGACCATTGACGGCGGCAAGACGGGAAAGCCCATAATGAGAAGACGGCACAAGTGAAGCAAAACAATTGCTGGGGAAATGGGCGAAGCTCAATCAGTAGCCTCGTCAAAAGGCTTGCCTATCTTACAAAATTATGGCTCGTGAAAGGCTCCTTCTTCGAAAGCTAAGGGTCCTAAAGCAGCCCCTGTCGCGCAGACGGACAAACGCGAGCTACAGGGGGGGTCCCTGTGCCCATCAAGCCCCTCACTGTTCAGTGGAGCAACGTTGCTGCCCGGCTCTTCCCCAGTGCCAGCTGCACCCGATGGCACCCTCCACTTGCCACAGCTGCCTTAGCCCAAATGACCAGATGCTCAGCACGCTATTCCCCTCGTGAGGACAGGCATGACATATTGACGCCATAGCGCGTGGTAGGCTTCCTAGGCCGTCATTTTCCCAATTTAGCAGGCAAGCGCTAACCTCTTCTTACTACATGTGAAACGAAAATTTCTAAGATACGAAGTAACAGTACGTCGATAAGTAATGCAAGAGCCAGCTTGGAAGGTGAAGACACTGCGTAGAAAGAATATAATCGGCGGGCAAGAACCAACTGGACCGGCAGAAAAGGGGGGTACCGTGTGGCATCAAAAAAAAAAAACACCCCCAGAGACAGGCACTGGCCGTTGTTGCAGCTCTCGCACTGCCGTGGCAGCATCACGGCGACTTCGTCTCCTACGGGGGGCAGCAGCATTTACATTACACTGTCGTGTCACGTCTCTTTGAGACCTCAAAGTGCTCGACTTCATGTTTCGCGTTGCTGAGTTGGCGGCCTCCGTGTCGTCTTCTCTCACAAAAGCTAGCTCTTTTCATTTTGTCTTGTCTCGTTTAGCGAAGCCATATCATATCTCATCTCTGCCAGGCCATTTGTCTTAAAATGATGGTATCTCACATAGCAGAGCTCCGGGCTCTTGCTTTTGATATCGCGTGTCGACTTGTCGCCGAGTATCGACCGCCGTCGCGAATTAATAATAGCCCGGACTGCACACGCAGCGGGCAATGGCATCGTCCCGCCATCTGGGAATATCCCTGTCAGATTTGACCCCCGGCACACCAAGAACCACTGGTGGAGCATCGGCTGGCCGGGGGGAGACCATCGGGACCACAAAAGGCCCCGTGCCCAGAATGGACAGCTGAGACCCTGTGTCTTCAGGGCTCTACTAAGTAAGATACATAGTAGCATATCGCAATAGAGGTCGCTTCGACAAGCCAGCCAACCGTCCGTGCGTCTTCACCAGGAATATGTGTACGTGTGTTCCCTCTGCTTCGCCGTGTTTCGCACACGTGTCGCACAGAGGCGAAAGTCGGCTCGAGTAGAAGACAGTGCTCGCATTTGGCCCCCAAAGTTTCTGCTTTGCCTACTGCCGATTTAACTTGTCACAATCACAATGTTTTCTGTCTGGTTGGGGGTTCGGAACACTGCCATATCCGGGCCATAATCTGTTTGTTGAGTATGATGTCTTTACTAATCAGAGCTACTTATAAGGTATCCTACACACGACGAGAGAGATTTGCAAAATGAGGATTTTCTGGCAATATGCCTGACAGGTCAGCTCTCTTTTTCGGCTGTGGGTCTGAAACATCAATCGTGCCTCTAAGATCTGCCCTTACGGACTGACTGTCTCTTACAAGCACCTGCACACGGAATGGCCAGATATGCGGGATGGCAGAGTCTGCAAAATACGTCCGTCATATCATCCCCGACCTGTCTCGCCTTCAATGTGTACTCACTCGGACAGCCTCCCTGCAGACAGCCACAGGAGTACGAACACGGAGTCCAATCACTCCCCACATCTCCCATAAGCCCACTCAAACTATCCCAAATGTGTTCTTTGTTCGAGCTCCTCTCTATCCTCCGCTGCCAAAACCTTTCCGGCTAGCGTTGCCATCCCACCATCGAGCTGAAGAACCTGGGATACGGCTACAGCAAGCTCAAGCCACAAACCACACCCCATGCACCGCTCCCCCCCAGCTGTCCGGCACTCGCGCTTGTGGGATGCTTGCATGCAGGACCTGGCCTAAATACAAAGTAGCTTGGGCCCGCCTTCGATTTCAAGTCTTCTCCTCTTTTGCTTCTTTGGCTTCCAATTCTTTCCCTCTCGCAAGGCACGCAGAAGAGCAAGTTAGCTGCTACCGGTCTTCCCAGATTCAATTCAGTCTCCAACCAACACTAAGAAAGCCGCTCTCGAAATATTTTGGGATCTTTGTGTACTGCTGCTGGGAGGCGTTTACGATCCAGACACACTCTCCTGTCTTATACCTCGTTTCCGTCTACCGATTTTTCATCTTTACTGTGTCCCAGTTACGCTACGCTCCTCACGTTCGTCTTCCATACTGCAGGACAAAGGACCTTCTTCGATAACGCAACAGGAGTCCGTTCTACACGCCGGACTGGCATTTTTTTACGAAACTGCCGCTATTCTTGGCCTGCCGCCTATGGCAGACTATCGACTGCCAACATGGGACTGATGACCTTGATATCGAAGAAGCTTAATCCTGAAAAACATCAGCACCGGCTGAGAGCGCCACCATATGAGCGGAACGTCTCGTCACGCTCACCCGTAAGAAGTATGCTCGGCTGTGACGAAAGGAAATCCCAAGCCGGGTTTCATATCAGTCGATCTGATGCCATTAAATGCTGACTGATTCCTCAAGTTGTCCGAACTGTCTCTGCTGAAGGCGATGGAGCACCGGCTCCTGTCATCCGTACCTATCGCGACGAGAACAAATATAAATCAGCGACGGTCGGAGCTAGCAGCCGCCAGGGCAGAAAAATTTATGCGGACGAACAAGCAAGGGCCAACACACCCTCCAGCTCATCCCTGAGAGGCTCTAAATTGAGTTTGTTCAAACTAGACCGGCCAGTGCTCCCGACACAAGCGACTTACACCAGCCGAAACAACAACACCAACCGAGCTGGCTCGATCAAAACTGATGGTGGACACAGAGGTTTTGTCGATCTTTTGGATGCTCAGTCGGAGCTCAGCCCTGTGAACTTTCACCGTCGCATCAAAGCCTCCGGGGCACGAGACTACGGCGAAGATGTAGCTGACCGAAACATTGGCATCAATGGTCACAATCTTGACTCGAGACCGGTGCAGGAATTTTATGCATGCATTTCCAGGCCACCCAGTCTGAACTTTGCTCCGTGCCGCCCTTCCTCTTTATCTGGAGCGTCTCGCCACGAGTCAGACGAAGACCACCCTCTCCCCCACCGTGTTGCGGAAGAAAAATCCCTCGACTCCGCCCGTTGGTCGCAGCAAGCCGATTCGTCACAAGATTATATGCTTGGCAGACAGCAGCCTATCCTGTCGCCAGCCACGCAATCCAGAATCCGGTCTTCAAAGCGAAACTCGCTCAACGCTCTCCAATTATCTAATCATACGGATTTCTTCGACAGCTCTTTGCAGCGCACAGAGGGATGTGTGCGTCGTCATAGCTTTCGCCAGGGAAGCACTTACGGCAGTGGTCGCAACTTGGATCCCGGAGCTCTCGAAGTGCCTGGGTTGCTTTCTGCTTGGGATTCGTCGTCATCTGAAGCTGATGGGGAGGATGAGGCCCTTCCCCAAATTCGAGTCAGCAATCAGCCCATCCTATCACCTCAGCCGACGTCATTTCGCTTGTCTGCGGCCATGGCTAGTCCGATATTCACATCTCCCAGCAGCCGCACGTCTAGGAGGAACAGCACACAATCGGCCAAGCTTCCACCAACATTCGATTCATACCAGAGCAGTGTACCCGACCTTTCCAACTTGCCCCATCACCTCAAGGAGAGAACGCGCCATTTTAAGGAAAGCTGGCCTCGTGATATCATGGCTGAAGACCGGGAATCTGCACCATCACCCAGTTCGTTTCCCCCTCCAGATCCGCATCCTTCTCTTCTATGTGCTTTCGAGGCTTTTTTTGCTTGCTGTTCCTTGCTTGCTGACTTTCACAAGCTATCAAAACAAGTCGGTCTGATAGCTGCAACCGTACTTTTGACTACCCCCGGGCTCGCGGTGGCCAGTTAACCCCTCCGCTATCGCGGCAGAGCTGCAGCCATGTGCCGGTGAGGTCGAGCTCGATCCGCCGCGAATCTGTTTCATCGACGGCACCGACTATGTCCAGCCCAAGATCTGCTACATTTGCTCGTCCGTTGTCGTATCACACTGCAGATACTTCTGTCGACCTTCGCAGCATTGCGCTATCATCGATGCTAAGCTCAAGCATTAGCTCTGAGGATATTGGACACGACGGCTTGCTTGCCAAGACAGAAGCGGAAGGAGCTGGAAACCAGAAAGAAAACGTTCCGTCCACGATGTCGTCGGCTTTCGAAGCTGATGTTCCGGACGATGACGACTCATTTGTCGGGCTACAAAGGCACCATAGCGGAGGCGAGGAAGATTTGCTTTTCGGTAATGGGTATGGTGCCCATGGCCAGCAGCTTCCCGGACTGGATGATATGTCCTCGGCGGCTCCTGCGCCGGTAGTCATGCTGCACAAGCCACGTCTGCGTGCATTTTCATCTTGCGAAGATATTCAGTACGCCCACCGTTCCACACCAGTAGTAGAGAGAGAGTATGAACTGGCGATAAGTAACGACATACTATCTTCCGTGGAAGCTCTACAGGCGCAAGGAGCTGAGTCGCTAGGGGGGCTAGGGGGGGAAAGTCCGGTCAGAATTTTGGAAGCGAGGCGATATTCAGCAACCTCCTCAGACTTGTCTGGAGCCCATCAAGGTAGCTTGGCACAGAACCCCAGCGGCTACAAAAATCGCCCTAGTGCCATTTACCATGGCTTCCACAATACGAGATATGTTGGTGACGAGACCATCGAAGAAGAGGGTGCTGAAAAGAACAGTGTTATCTCAGCTGTTCGTCTACGCAGAGAGGCCAAGACCAGAAAGCGAGCTGAGCGTATAAGCAAGGCATCGGAGGGCTGTGTCCATACCCCTGTCAGAGCTATCACTTCAGACGGCGAAACTGTTGACAGCAATGAAGGCAAAGATCCGCGCATTAGTGACGCTGATTTTTCCGGCAACGACAACAGCACAGACGACACTCGAGCTGAGATTATTAGGGAGGAGGCCAGTGTCAACGACATTCAAGAAGCCCAGTTTTATACTGGCTAAGTTTTTCTGCTTTGTCTTGTTTGCCTCCTGCTTCCAGCCCGTCCCTTTTTTCCTATGTCTGCGTGTCTGTATCGTCATCGCATCCTGCATGTTTTCTGGTGTTTTCACGAACTTTTCGCATGGTAGGTCTGGTTGAAGGCATGAGTGTTCTTAAAGTACACAAAGCGTTTTCTTGGATTTCCTAAAGCTGGTTACGGAGTTTCTACCCCTTCCTTTCCGTCCAATTTTTTTTTTGGTTGCCTTGGCGATTCAAAATAGCATTTCCTGGGAATTTGGAGATTGGGTTTAGACGTACAAAAGGATACATGGGATTATGATTATGAGCGCACCATGGCATCGTGTTTTGTTGAAGGAAAATTTAGAAACAGCTCAGCAAGATAGTTTCACATATGAAACTGTCATTCTCACCGTTCTATGAAAGATATTATTATCGACCCTGTGAGATTCTGCCGACGCTCTGCCATTCTTATCAGATAGCAGTCGACGGCGCTTCCTTTGGCTCGATTGCCGTCTTGAGCTCAGAATTGCACCGGCAACCTGTCAGAACCTGAAATGCCGACATGTTAAGGGCACTGAACTTTGCCAGCGCCTCCTTGGCTGCTGCAATCTTGGCATAGCGTCCACTGTCTGCAATACCATGACCGACAACCTGGCCGTGAACTAGAAAGCCGGCTGCGACTTTCGTGGCAAACGTAACGCAACCATCGCCCTCGGTGTCCGGCGTCTCCTGCACAACGACTCGCCAGTCACGGCATCCGAATCTCTGGCCTAGCGTGTTTACCGCATAGGTGACAGGATGCTTGTTGGCAAACGTGTCGTAGAGGCTCATATCTTCAAAGTATGGCTGCACGTGGATGCGGAAAAAGCCCAAAACAGCACCGTGGTAGTCGTATCCAGAATCCACGAAAAGCGCACCGACATACGCCTCGACCAAGTCTGCAAGCGCCTTGAGTGGATGTGTGACGTGCACCCAGTAGTCACGGGAAAACTGGCTGGCTGGCCGTCCCGCTACTACTGCCTCAGATTCAGCCCGCGCACGCTCTTCATCTACCTTCGTGGCAAACTCCAGAATCTGCTTCCGCAGCTCTCCCGAGAATGACAGAAGATGCTTGTGGAATCCCAACGACACGCTCAGAAATGCTAGGAACTGGTTCGAGACCATAGCCATTTTGTGTTCTGTCAGCCACTGTGGATCCTTGTTGGGAAACCTGTGAAAGAGGTAATCCACAATGGCCATATCGAGCAGTGCATCGCCAAGGAACTCGAGTCGTTGGTAGCTCGGCAGATTTTCATATATGCGTGGATACGACGGATGGGTGAATGCACTTCTCAGCAGCCGCGGGAACCTGAACTTGTAGCCAAGGTCTTTCGCAACGGAGAGCGCCATGTGTGCCTGTGCAGCGGTGGCAGGGCAGGTCTGCCATTCGGGTGGCTTGTATGCAGAGTAGTATTCCTTGTAAGACTGCATTGAATGCAGCTTGCTCTTGACTACGGCCGAGACGGACCGCACGGCTAAGTCAAAGTCTTGCTCTTCGTAGGTCGTAAGATAGGCTGCTCCAATCATAGCTTCGCACACGTCTGCAATGGTTTTGTCGCCGAGCGCATGGTGGGTTCGAAGCTGTGTTCGTTTGCCTTTTTGAAGAACCAGGCCATTCTGCTCAGAGGACACCGGTGCCGTTTCTGAAGAGCCTTTACTATCTGTAAGGGTAGGGTCGTCGGCTGTTTCAATCGTCGGCGGATACCAAGAGCGATCGAATTCTCCGGACCGGATATACCCCTCCAGCTTCATACCAAGCGCATTGTTGAACAAGTTTCGATTGCAAATCATGCACATGCGCTGGACGTGGTACTCAAACTCGTCTTTTTCGGGCACAAGCGTATACAGCGCAATGCTTGTGGCCATTTTGAGAAACGAGTCCCCCAGCAGCTCCAGTCGTTCATAGTTTCTGCCCATGCCGGCTTGGAAATTGATTGGGCTTTCATGGGGGTCATCCGAGTTGTCACAATCTTTTGTAACTGCTTCAAGGGCGAGTTCGGGGCGGATGCCTAGCAGTCCAAGCTCACTTGTTGCCTCAAGCGCAATAAGGGTCGACTCTAAACGATGAATAATGACGGGGAGATTGAACGCCATAGCCACAGTTTCGACAGGCAGCTGTGGAAGGCTATATCAGTGAACAGTAGGTAAAATCCGCAGTCAAAAAGAAACAACTTACTGGAGAGACTTTCAGCGTTTCGAGAACCAAGAAGCATACATTTTGCTGCGGGTTGTCCAAGTGAACCCGGTCATCCAACATATTTCGCCGGTTCTCTACAATTTCAGCCTCCACAACGGGCTGGTCTTCGCGGAACTGCATCTTACTTCTCGCCTTTGACCACAGGCTCACACTGTAGTTCAAAATATCGTGCTTCGTGGCATTGCGGCTCCACATTCTGTGCCTCGGAGGAGGAACGCCTTCTGGAACAGGGTCAAGTGGCTTTAGATCTCGGCGAACATGGCGCATATAAAACTTTCGCGAACCGTCGAAGGGGTCGGAAACGAATTTGTTAATGAAGTAGTTGTCCGTCTCACTCCCCGTACAGGGGCTATGTTTTGTTTGGCTGACAGCGTCGATATTGGCCCAGTCAAGCACGGATCGTGCAGATGGCTTCTGACCAAACACAAAATCGTGCCGCTCCATCGAGCACGGTGCAATCAGATAAGGAAAGTCAGCGGCAGTTCCCTTGTACGATTTACTGAAGACGTCGTCAAAAATTTGCAAGGTGTAAGTTGCCAAGCCTTCAAGTTCAGCAGCTGTTGGGACAATCGGCACATCCAGCGGGACACACTCGGCAAGGGAAGCGCGGCCTATGCCAAAGAAAAGAGGTATTTCTGCAACGCGAGGTATAGGAGCTCTAGTGAGCAACACCAATGGCCGGGATTGGCGAAGCATAGCTTCTGGAGATCTCAGGCGCAAAACTGTAGCGAATAGCCGAGATGGTGTCCCGAGAGAAAGCCATGCCTTTGGTTTCGTACGCATTTCGTACTTCTCATGCTTTTTGGAGCTAATCGCCAAGCGAGCATTCCGCATGGCTGGCAATCTTGACGAGAAGATGGGCTTTAGGTGTTGATCAAGATATTTCTTCCGGTACAGTAGAAGACACATGGAAAATGCGGCAGCACATTTGGCGATTTGTTTTCGCTGATGCGGTCGGCCAGTTGCGTGTTGGATAGGAGATGATGATGGCAAGGAGACTTCGCAGACAAAGCCTCTGTCTGTATAAAATACTGAATACGCAGCCCTGTCGGAACCATCCGTGGGAACTGGAAGCGATGCAACATACTGGGCGAGGATCACTAGGCTCGAACGGTACGTCAGTTTTGCTTTTGTGGATGCGACTTCATAAGACTGCTGGTCAGTTTCTTTGCGTAGGAAATAGTCCATGTCGAAGTCATTGCCCTTGAGTTTGCGGTCATCAGGAAGTGCATTGCAGAAGTCCCGCATCTTGCTCTCGCTCGCTTTGTTCTCTGAAAGCTGGCGGCTATGCTCCAAATTCCCCAGTTCTGCCATGTGCACGTAGACCGACTGATGGTGCCGCGCCCGGCCCCGAGACTGGATGTACTGTATCATGGTACGGTAGAGGTCAAAGCGGATGATCAGGTTGCAGTCAGGAATATCCAGGCCCTCCTCGGCGATAGATGTGGCAAACAAGCAGTTGACCAGGCCTTGTTTGAATTTGGAAATAGTCAAAAGCTGTGTCCGGAACGAGTTTCTTCCCATATCTGTTGATCCTCCGCCGATCTTAAATGCTAGTATTAGCAATGTTGCGTAGCTCCGCCCTCGTTACAAAACTCAAGACTCACCAAAATGTCCGGGAGAAGGTTTAGTACTTTCATCTTCTCGGTCGCGAAAAGATGTGCCAAAAGAATGGCTGTATATCTCTGGTCGACGAAAACGATGCACCTAGTCTTTCTGCCATCAAGCTTGGAGTACTGGTCGAAAAGCGTTTCATACAGCCGCTGGACTTTATTGGACAAAAGAGGCATGGACGGCTCCACGAAAGCGTGCGCCTGAACTAAGCGGCTTGCTTCCCTTACAGCAGCAACATTGGTGCTGTATGCGACAGACTCTTCTCCGAGTCCATCTGAAATGGCCTGTTTGTAGGTGTCTGTTTGCCCGGCTCCAGACGAGCGGCCAAGCGCGGCGTTGTATGGCAAGTCGTCCATTTCGGCCTTGGCCTCATGCTTCGTGAGCTCTTCTGCCCGAAATATAAACTGCCAGAAGCGGTCCACAAGCCAAGGCCCCAAGAAAGTGAGGCCCCCACGAGCGAAGTGGAAATTCTTGGCGAATATTTTATGGTGTCCGACCAGCAGTCTGAGCTGTTCCGTCAATTCTGTTAATGGGGGTCTGAGGGCGACATGGTAGTGAAGAACCCATTCTTTCTTGGGTTTCACGACAGAGTGTAGCAGTGATTCGTCCAAAACAGTGGCTATCTCGCTGTGAAGTAAGGCCTCAAGTTCCTGAGCAGCCTGTGCAATGTTCGTACGGGCATCTACAGGGGAAGCGGTCATTCCAAATATTTTAGGTCTCTTTTCCGGTGGTTCGTGTGAGAAGAAATCCTTGATTATCCGAGCGTATGCGTGGTTCTTTTTTGTGTGATGAGCCTCGTCGAAAATCAAAAGGTTTATCTGCTCCATGCAGATGTAGGAGTGGTGGAGGCATTTCAGCAGGATATCCGCCGTGCAGACAATGGCCATGTTGTCACGGAGGGTATCATCCCAAAACGACTTGGACGTCCATCGCAAGTCAACCCTGTCCCCAGAGAATTTGGCCACGGGCTGATCCAGGTTGCATTCAAGCACTGCATGTTGCTGGAAAACAAGTGCCACCTTGTCTACCACGAAAAACGATATACGTAGTGGCTTTCCTTGGGAGCGATCTTCTAGCTCATTGTCAATCGTGTGTCGAAGGAGTAACGCAGCTACGAGCGTCTTTCCAGATCCTGTGTCAAGGACGGCGATGATGTTTTTCTGTTTGGCTTTTTCAAAGAGTTCAATCTGGTAGTCTCGCGGGCTTTCTATGATTTTCCCATTTTCGATTTCGCGCACAAGTGAAGCGGTAGTCTTGTCTTCACTGGATAGGGCAGACTTGTCAGCCCTGGAGGCTGTAATGTTTTCTCTGTTGCGAACCAGCCACGAGCCAAAGGCATCATGATCTGACCGCTTCTTCTGTGACAGACTCAGATTACTGCTGCAACCCGTGATATCAAGTGGCGAGTCATCTTCTCCAACGTCTTCAGGATCATCGTACGCATCGTCACTACCTTCTTCCTCTCTGCACGCTTGGCTTCCAGAAATGGTGCTTTTATCGATGGCAGCATCTAAAGCGATGGAGGATAATGAACGAAAAGATTCTCTAACGGATGATTTGTCCCCCAATCCCGCGATGTCTGTTTTCATTACTGCATCGGTGTCAGTAGGCAGTTGCTCTTGCAACGCCGCCATATCTCTGGATACGATGGGCTCCTAGCTTGCCGGTCGAGTCTGGTAGTAGAACTTAGGATGAGTTTTCGGAGCACGGAAGGGAGAAGCAGTGAGAAGAAAAAGCTCTTTGACAAGCAGTTGGGAAAAAAGGAAAAGATAACGCGCAAGCTTGGATTATGGTTGACAGGGAAGGTGCGGAGGGGAGCTCCTGCTGTTTGTATTCTCTGTCGTCTACTGCTCTTACTTTGTCATGTGCTACCATTTAAGTTTTTTAGCTTTTCATGAAATTGATACCATACGAATCATTAAAAAGCTTGCCTATTGAGACAATATCCGATGCGAATTGCTGACGGCAATCAATGCCAGCGACAACTGCGACAATACTGCGAGATCTGCTTAGTCACAAATATTCAGCTCTTGGCGCCCATAGCTTTTTTCGCAGAGGCAGCTGCGCTACGTCACCTCTGCCGCTTTTCGTTTTCAGGTGACTTTTTTTCAGCTTTTACAGACCGACCACGACATTTTGCGTCAGCTTCGAAAAATCCCAACAGACGAACGTGAATACGCAAGAACAGCTGGGGAGGTTCAGCAGGGAACAAAGAACACGTCCAGGAAGGCATAAACCTTCCTTTTTAAGTGTGTGTCTGTGTGGCCGTGTGTCTGTTGGCGCCAGCGAGAAAAGAAAAAGAAAAAAGGCGCAGAAGCGTGAAGCTGGACCGATGGCTAGCCAGGGACAGCAGCAGCAGCAGCAGCAGCAGGAGGAGGAGGGAGCAGCGCAGCCGCAGTCGCTAAGGGCGGCATACGCGGCGGCCGACAGGCAGCGCGAGGCCATCGAGCGGGGGGCCTTTAGCTTTGGTGGCAGCAACAACAGCAACTACGGCAGCTACGGCGATGCGGTGGCCGCAGCTCTGGCCGCGTACGAGGACTGCAGCAGACGCATCGCCGGCCTGGCGCTGTTCAGCAGCAACGAGGGTGCCGACGACATCGCCACGGCGCACCTGCCGTACCTGCTGGTGCCGTACCGCGTGGCCGAGATGGTGCAGCGACTGCCGCCGCCGAATCCGGGAACGCCAGCCGAGCGGCGGCTGGTGCTGCGCCGCGCCCGCGAGGCCCACGAGCGCTTCCTGCACCTGCTGGACGGCTACGATATGCTGGCCGCGCCGTACGCGAAGCTGCTCCGGGCATACGCAGATGACCCGGCGCACTTCAGCACCGTCGGCGGCGGCGGCAGCGGCGGCGGCG
>JRUC01000467.1:0-19343 GCA_000806385.1 Leptographium procerum
CCCTTCCCCAGGCTCCATGCCGCTTTCGTGCCTTTTTATTGGGACTCTTCTGACCAGTGTCCAGTTTTGCCTCCATCGACCCCACCTACTGCCATGCTTCTGCACATCCGCAAGAAACAGACGGCGAGGTGACCTTTACGATTGTGGACAAGGGCACACCGCGGAGCGAGTCTGAGGGGAGCGACGATGCCGCCGAGACCCCGGTAGAGGCGTCCGTCGTGCCTGTGTCCGAGGTGGCCACGCGGTACCTGCGGCGCCTTGTAGGCTCGGCCACGGATTACCTGGGCCGCAAGGTGACCTCGGCTGTGATCGCGCTGCCGACTAATGCCACGGAGTCACAGCGCCAGGCGGTTGTGCAGGCGGCCAACGCGGCGGGACTGGAGATTCTGCAGATCATCTCTGAGCCGGCAGCCGCAGCCGCGGCGTACCACGCGCGGATAGACTCGGAGGCAGCTAACGGCATCGCGGCTACGGACGCGACCGCGTCCAAGGACAAGTTCATGGTGGTGGTGGACCTGGGCGGCACGCGCTCGGACGCGGCGGTGGTGTCGTCGAGCGCGGGCATCACGACGGTGCTGGCCACCGTGCACGACTACGAGTTTGTGGGCGCAGCCCTGGACAAGGTGCTGATCGACCACTTCGCCAAGGAGTTTGCCAAGCGCAACAAGGGCGTCGACCCGCGCGAGAACGCCCGCAGCCTGGCCAAGCTGCGGCTCGAAGCCGAGGCCGCCAAGAAGGCTCTGAGCCTGGGCTCCAACGCCTCCTTCAGCGTCGAGTCGCTAGCCGAGGGCATCGACTTCACCAGCACCATCAACCGCATCCGCTACGAGACACTGGCTCGCCCCGTCTTTGCCGGCATCGACCGCCTCGTCGCCTCCGCCGTCCGCAAGGCCGGCCTCGACCCTATCGACATCGACGTCGTCCTCCTGTCCGGCGGCACCGCCCACACCCCCCGCATCGCCGAGAATCTGCGCGCCCTCTTCGCCGGCACCGCCACCATCGTTGCCCCCAGCACCGTCCCCACGGCCACAAACCCGTCCGAGCTGCAGGCCCGCGGCGCCGCCCTGCAAGCCAACCTCATCCGCGACTTCGAGTCCGACGAGGTCGAGCAGAGCGCCCACCAGATGGTCCGCACCGTGCAGCACACCGCCCTGGCCGTCGGCGTCGTTGCCGCTCCCCTGATCTCCGCTGCTGCTGCTGATGGTGCCGCATCCGAGGTCTTCACCCCCATTATCGCCGCCGAGTCCGCCGTTCCCATCCGCCGCGCCATCCTGCTGCCCGGCCCCAAGGAGGGCGGTGACATCCTGCTGCGCTTCGCCGAGGGCAGCACCCACGTGCACCACATCCCCAAGGAGAAGAAGGCCAAGGCTGACGACGACAGCGATGAGGATGACAGCGACGACGATGATGACAGCGACGATGACGACGACGAGGGCCAGCGGCAAAAAGCCTGGAAGGTCCAGGACCTTCTGGCCGAGGCTGCCCTGCGCGGCGTAGGCAAGAACGCCAAGATCGAGGTCGCCATCAGCATCCGCGCCGACTTCTCCGTCAGCTTCACTGCTAGAGAGGTGGGCGGTAAGGCTGCCATCCGCGGCTCCTTCTAAGTCTAAATAAAGTCTTATTAAGAAGATAGCCATTCTCAAAGGGGTGGGGGAAAGGCAGGAGGGCGGGTGTTCGGTTTGCGGTTTCTTTTTGGGTTTACACATATGGTAGCACCATTCAGGAGGAGGACGAAGACAGCAGCTGCTGGAGCGTCCACGTCAGAATTACTCTCCCATAGGTATAGAGGAAGCAGAAGAAGAAAGTCAACAACAAAAAAGCGGAGCGAGTGGCGAGGAGTAAAGCCGGCGGCCGGCTAATGCTAGATCGTGCTTGGTTTACCCTTTGTGTGTTATGTTATGTTATGTCTATAAACCAGACAAATACAAGGAGGGACATTGATGGTTATCTTCTCATTTCTCACGCAGGCCTGCGTCAGTCAGGCGAATGTCGACGGAAGCCCCTCTTTCTTTTCTTCCTGTTTTGATTATCTTTCATACCTTATATTACGGCGCTATTGTACACGTAGACATCCTATCCAAGGGCAGACTGGTCTCTCTGGGTATTATCAAAGCCACATGCCGCCACCTTCTGTCCGACAATATATCGCTGTCTTCTGTCTGCTCATCACGCGACCGGGAAGTGGAGGTTCGTTGCTCGATCGGACTTCTATGCCACCGGCACGGGCGTTCCAGCCGCTGCTGGTGCCTGTTGCTGGCCGGGGGGTGGCATGAACAGGGGGAGGTAGGTGACGGCGAGTGCCATAACTAGGACAGAACGAAGACAGGTTAGCGAGCTGCTCACGGCACAGCAAGTGATCTCCTTCTTTTCTTTTCTTTTGTCCTCGTTTCCCTCAATTATCCTCCCCTCTCTTCTCCCCAATAACTCCCGAGAAAGGGCATAACTCACGAGACATTCCGACAGTGAAGAAGCCCGGTGTGCTGCTGGACTTTTTGGTCTCCTCGCTCTCGCCCAGCCAGTTCATGACGCTGAAGACGACAGAGCTCCTGCAGAAAGAGTATTGTCAGCAGGGGCGGCGAAGCGTCGCAGCGACAGCCGCAGATACGAAAGGAAGAAAACAAAGCATAATAAAAATTGAAATAAAATATAAAAAAAGTGCAAGCCTTACCAGCCCACGTAGCGGTTGCGCGTCATCATAGCCGCCATGGGCATGATGGAAGACATGGACGAGGTCACATCAGCAGCGTCGGAACTCGGGGCCGGGGCCTGGTAGGGGACAACTGGAGGAGAAAGCGTTCGATCAGCATAGTTGCGCGCATAGGGCAAGCGACGATCATCTGCATACAGGCGCAAAGGGGAAGAGGGAACGGGAAAAGGGGGACAAAGGTGCAAAAAGGAAGGAGACCGAGAGAATGGTCTCTTACCCAAGTTCAGCCGGCGCTGGTCTTTCTTCGGAGCCATTATGTCTGCGCAACGTACGGTGGTCGAGAATCTCGGTAATGTCGTCGTCGTCGATGGGTCAAAAGGGTAGGTTAAGTAGCGGAAAGGAGACGTTGTTCGATTTCCCAATAGAGTTCGTGTGTCGCTGCTAAGGAAGCTGCTTTCTGATTCGCTCTTAGTGCTCTCGTCACGTGCCCTTCTTAGTTCTTGGCCCCTGCTGTCGTGTAGCCTTCCCTTTTTGTAAGCCTGCCCTTTTTCACATCTAGTTACATGCTCTTCTGAAATTTATCTACGGTTGAACGGGTAACATTTCGTGATACCAAAACCCGACGCTGCACGGCGACGATGATACGATGCCAACACGTCTAGTGACTAGGGCTTACCAGCAATAGACCTTCCCCCCAAGGCGGAACCACAGCAGCAGTCCGGCCAGCCATCCTGTCCCAAGCGCCGCATGTAAAAAAAAAGCTGTTAAGTAAAGTAAAGTTGACTACTGTCTCAATATCAGCGTGCAATGGTAAGAGCAGCCGTAAATCATCTGCAGTAAACCCGAATAATACCACCTAGTAAATAGTTTGTCCCCAACGTAAATATAACCCTATCTCCTTTTGATAACTGTAAACTCTTTGCTTCTCTCTGCTATATTTTACGATCACTAGGTCGGGTCCAAAACTTGCGAACTCATTTCTTCGATACGCTGTTTTGTAGCCGTTGGCATTAACGCTTCTCAAATATACGAAGAGATCATCCTAAACTAGCAATTCGCTTGGGGAACATAAATCGGGATATGAAAACGGCCGTCAAACCTTGTGTCGGAATGACTTAGACATAGAAGGAGTCCGTCCGGTTGAGGGTTGAGGGACATTGAAAACAAAAAGCTAAACACTGTGAGAGTTTTCATTCTGTCTAAATATTTGTTTATATCTTACAAGCGTTTTTGAGAAAACATCTTGCCATAAAGTTTTGCTTGATATTAAACCAATTATCACCCAATAGAATTTCCATCGTCTTTAACTCCAGTTATTGAACTTGAAACCCCCGAATATCAACATATGGATTATTTACATCCCGAATCACAACAGTCATGAAACTGATTAGTCTTTTTTTCCACCTTGTCGTTGTATATGCTTTGTTGTGTGTTTTGTGTGCGCAATCTTATGGTCCGGCTATCGTAAGATAACTTCTTCGTTTACGTGGAGGGATAGCTCGCTCAGTATCAACAGCTCGATATTCTACTGACGCTGCCCAGGCTTGCGAGCTCACGGCTTAAACATTTTACGTGAACAAATAGAGAGAGAAAAAGCAAGAAGCAAATAGCAAAACGAGAAAAACGGGAGAAAAAAAAAATGAACTTAATAAGGTCCATGCCGGACTCGAACCGGCGTTCCTGGAATGACATTCGTCGAATAATCAAAATCCAGTGTCCTAACCACTAGACTAATGGACCCTTTACTTGGTGGAAGCTTGCAAATCTAACAGTTATAATATACGCAAACATTGTTGCCGGATAATCGTAGGAAAGCGGATTTATCTCAAGACGGTACGTTTTTTATTCTCACAGGACTTGATGCCATAGATTAGGAAGAAGCACTTCACAAAGTGCCGGGACACCCAAAGATTGCGTAGCTATCAAATATGCAGAGGCCCAGTTGTGCGAGGTATGATGAACCATTGCATGAACCATTGCATAAGTGGTGTGTAAGCGACAGGAACCCTTCCCATTATGGACCGCACAGGTGTTTTAGGAAAACGGCCATTGGGCCTCTCAGGCGGCGACACGCGAACTTTGTCTGGAAATGGTAGTATTATTAGCTTAGACGATACAATTTATTTTGCGCTCGCAAATCGCATCCACGAAGTGTATGACTAATCGCTGCCCTGCAGCTGGACGCGAGCTAGGCCGAACTTGTTGACTTGCAGCTTTAAAGTGCCAACGACAGCATCCAGGTGCAAAAAAGGGGTCTTGTTGGCGCCATTGTGCATTGCAATCTTACTTTCAAGATTTCAGAGGCTTTATCCTTGTTTGCCATGCCGTGCTAAATGACAGTCTAAAGCCATGCGCATTGTGCAACAGACTGTTGCAGGGATGATTGTTCTGCTGCGTATCTCTCTGTCAATCTCTAGAGAATACAAAAGTGCCTGCGAGCATCAACAGTTATTATTCTATAGCTGCCTTTCTGAGCCTAGTCCTTTGCTCATGGCGTAGCTGAAGCCGCCTGCAAGGGAATCTGATGTGTTTACGCGTAACTGATAAACACATGCAAACTGAAACATCTAATCGTGGGCAGGAAACGGCTAATGTACTTGCTTACTGCCAGATCGCAGATGTGATTGATTATGCTTATAATAAAAGCGGCGCGCTTTTAAGCTCGTGTCTCCTCATCACGATTTACTGCCTATTTAGGCATCGCTTGCATTCACTTTATCGTACACCGGGGCGCTGCTTAAAACGACCTCTTGCATCTCACGGGAAAGTAGTCACATGTAAAGTAGGCTTGTGTACTTGCCATGAGAATAGTAGACGAGTGCAACAAGCCCTTGATTCGATTCAGACGGAAGAAATATAAATATAATATTATGATAGAAAAACGAAACCCAGTAGATAAGCATAATAATCAATTACAATGTCTCCTATCCGTTAACTCATTGTTTCCGACTTCAAGCCATATGCCGTGTAGACAAGCATTCCCGCTGCACCAATGCCTCTAAAGTATGTTATGTATGTGTGAGCATGTGCCACATGTGGCGTGTACAAAAAGGAAAAAAATAAACCGAAAAAAGAGTAAAACCGAAGATAAGAAGCCGGCTGCAATGGGAAGAGATACCCAGCGTTTTCGTCGCAAGAAATGTGGTCAAAACGACCAAATTAATAGAACAAGCACGTTCCGAAAAAAAACGCACTTGCCGGAGACACCAGAAGCCGACTGTGTCAGGCGTAGGCTGGATCTCCTCTTACTCTCCTTGCTTGTTGCCACCCCGAACCTTTTTAGAAAAGGTACGGCAGGAACGACATCACAAAGATCAGAATCGTGTACACCGTTGTCGTCGTATACTCGAGCTCGTACCACGCCGACTGGACGCCGAACGCAATCTTCTTAGCCTGCTTGGTCGGGTGCGCCACGCCGGTCTTCGGGTCACGCTCCAGTAGCTCCTCACGCTCAGGCATGGAGGGCGGATCGACAGCGTACGCAATCGGCGTCCACATGGAGCTGCAGATGAACAGGAACGTCAAGGGAGGCCAGAAGGCGTGAGTGACGAGGCCCTGAAGCACCGTTTTGACAGTCGTGTACTGGAAGAAGCACCGGTAGGTCGACATGGAAACGCCCACCAGTGTGACGTACACAAACGCAACGTGGAACCACGCCATGTAGCTGAACACCACGCCGAACACACGCCGAAACATGTTCTTGCGTGTCTTGGGGTCCCGCTCATTTAGCGCTGACGCAATCGAGCCTGTAGGCGTGAAGGCTTGCGTCTGTCCGCCAAGCCACTTCGGCAGCATGAACGAACGAATCAGGCACAGTGCAATGTAAGGCGACATCCACAGCTGGTACCGAGAACCGCGCTGGCCCGTATGGTAACCGGCAGGGATGAACAGCACAAATTCGCAAATCCGGTTAGAGATCGTCGTGGCAAAGCAGGCCCGAACCAACCACCGCAGCTGATTATCGTTGGTGTACGCTACCAGCTGCTTGCCCATAATCAGAATGATGGGAATGGCGAAGAGCGAGATGGTCAACAGGATCGTGTAGAGCGAAAGAACGGCGTAAAGAAAGCCTGAAAAGCGCTGAGCAACAGTCATCTGCTTAACGGAATCGCCCCACAAACAAAACTTTAGCTTGAAAGACGTGTCCACGGTTCCAATAGCCCAACGGGTACGCTGCTTCAGATGGCTGGCGAAATCGTCAGGGACGGTACCAAATTGCAGAGGTTCATGGATAAAAGCAGTCTTCCAGCCCTTGCCCAGCATCTTAGTGGAGGTAGCGACGTCCTCGGCCAGCGAGCCGAGAGGAAAGTTGCCAATCTCATCCAGGGCCTCGCGGCGCGCAACATAGCCAGATCCAGTACACCAAGCGACACCCATTGTGTCCTTGATGGGCTCAATGACGTGCACGAAAAAGTCCAGGCTCTGTGCCAGCGGGTCAGACGGAGGGGTGTTGTAGAACAGTTGGGGCGGGCAAGCCAAAGCCATCTTAGGGTCGGCCACCAAATGGGGAACGACAGCACGCAGCCACTGGCGCTCGGGAATCTAGATACATGTGTTAGTTGTCGCTGCCATTATCAGTCTAGGGAGTTTTTGCATCTAGCATATTATAGTTTAAGCTTACCATATCAGCGTCCAAAGCTGCCATGTACTCGCCAGCACCACCGGGGAAGCTGTGCACAGCGTCTAGGCCGTAGTTGAGGTTGCCGGCCTTGAAATGATGGGGGACACCGGGAAACTTGGGACGGGCGATATAGTACAGATTCGGGTAGGTGGCTGACAGGGCCTCGGCGGCCTTGCCCAGGCTCTCGACCTTGCCGTCGTCCAGAATGATGACACGGAAGCGGTTCTTAGGGTAGTCCAGATCACATGCAGCGCGCACGGTGTCCATGACGAGGTCATCGTCCTCCTTGCAGCAGGTGACAAAGACATCGACCGTCGGGACATCATCACCCATAAGCCGCAACTTGGGGCGGTTCCGCTTGCGAACAGACATAATAGTCCAGCCGTTGTGCATGAGCGAGGGGATAGCAGTGGAGAGCTCGACAGCAATAAACACCCAAGCCGCAACGAAGGTAGAGTGGAACGCCTTCTGCGCCTGGACGACGCAGTATATGCGGTAAACCAGATACATAATATAGAGGGCGGTATTGATGACAGTCATGAGAGGTGTGAAGCTGTAGACCCAGCGGCGCCAGCCCTTCCAGATGTCGGCGTCATCACGGTCATGTATACGTGCAACGGTACCAGGAACGACCCAGTCCTTGTCCAGAGTGGGCTCTGGGGTCTCGGGAAGCAGCCCCGTGAGCGTGAGATGGCTCTGATTCTGCGATTTCCGTTCGTGTGAGCGAATCGGCCAGGATATAACAGAACACAAAAGCCAGTTCAATTATGGTACTTACAATGTTCGGGGTAGTCGGACGCGAGTCCATGACAGAGGACACAGGTCGGTTGCGCTTCAGATAGGCCAAGTCGGCAGCGCTGGCCTGGCCGCTGTTCCGCAGCGACGGGCTGCTGGACCGGGAGCCGTACGCGTCGTGAGACTCGGTCAGGAAGCCACTGTTGGCACGGTTCTGACCAGGTGCCCAGGCCGGCGAGGGGATGTAGTCGTCGGAGTTGACGGCCGTGCTGGACGTGTGAGCCGACTGATACACGGGAGTCTGCCGCGGAGAGGCTAGAGGACGGGAGAAGTCTGTTGCTGAGCCCATAGCTCGTCTGTAGTCATTCTCTTGCTGGGAGTACGGAGATGCGAGACCCTCGTGCTGCTGTTGCTGCTGATAAGCCTGTTGTGAGTATTGACCCTGATTATAAGGAGACTGCGGCTGCTGGTAGAGCTGCTGGTATGGTTGTTGAAATGGCTGCTGCTGGTATGACTGCTGGTATGCCTGCTGCTGCTGGTAGTTGCGGTTACCGAGAACGTCGAGCTCGACCTGGTGCTCTGCGTTTCGTGGCGACTGGCCGTTGCCGTCCAGGCCGGTGTAATCGTGAGACTGCATCCGGCCGGTTTTCTAGCGATGGGCGAAACGAGCGATGGATAATAGGGCCGAGTGTATACGAAGGGCCCGCCCGGAACGACTGGGAAAACGAGATTGAAGTGTGATTAAATGGGCGGGGAGGGGGGGGGAGAAGGGGTGGTCAGATGGTAGCGAGTGTAGTGCAAACGACAGTGAAGATAGGAAAAGGCACAAGGTGGTGATCCGAATGATCCGCGTCGGTCCAGCCTTGGCTCTCTATCTCGATATGAAGAATGGCGATGCCAACGAGTGGTGAAAGCGAGAGTGAGAGGTTATGATTGAGAAGATGCAGAATTGGAAAGCACGGGAAAGACAAAAAGCGAGTGAACGAGTGGAACAGTCAGCAAGATGGTTGAGAGGAATGAAGGAGAAGAAGTTCGAGGAGGGAGCACACCATTTGGAGGAAATCACAAAGGGCATAGCTATGCAGAAGTACGAGCGAGACGGAAGACATACGACACGCTAAGCCGCCACACACTCACATTTACACGCCCCCCATCCCCACCCCTTTATCTACTACTCTATGTACATGTAATGCCGGCCTATTACAGGACGTCGACAGATAGACCGAGTGTTACATCCCTAGTGGGAGAGGCTCTTTTCCTTCTTTCCCCAATCATTTCTTTTTCTTTGGTTTTTTTTTTCTCTACCTAGAAATGCGTTTTTCCCCCGGCCTTAATTTTTTTTGCTGGTTTTTCCTTAACCCTTCCCCTGGACTTTCCGGCGCCATCGGTTCGGCATGCCAGCTAGCTAATGTGTGGGCTAACTAACTATTAGACGCCGGACCAGGTTGGGGTGGCGTACTTCTTGTTCTTATTCCACTCCGTATTCTGGCAAGAGTACCCAGTTTTGGGAGCATGCGACCTCGTATGCAGTTCCGTCATGCAGGGTTAGTCCGGCTCAGGCACACGGACTCTTGAGGACCACAGCTACCGCGACATTTTAAAATTTACTCTGCACCAGTGCCAGTAAGATGCGAGTACGATAAAGTAAGATACGAGTAAGCCTGATCACCGTTAGCTAGCCTTTATTTTTATTTTATTTTCTTATTTTGATCCTTAGGCCCCACATCCGTAAGTCACTGCCACAAGACACTAGACAAATACGATCCGATGTTGCCGCATAGTGCCGTGCCACTCGTATAGATTTGCGGGCAGGGACAAGAGTATCTGACCATGCATGAGTACTCGTGCCCCGTAGAAGGCGACAGCAGTGACAAAAAGGGCACAAGACACGACAGGGGTTGACCTTTCCGTTTTCCAGAAAGAGCTGCGTGAAAATAGGGGAATACAAAAAAATTATGCTGGCAATTGTGGACTGTGGGCCTGGTTCCCCTCCCCCTATTCTTAGTCTCGGACCACAGCGATCAGCACAGCACTCTGCCTTCCCAGAGGGTCTACACAGCTGAAAAAGTCGCCCCGGCGGATGCCCTTCTAGCATCGTAGCTACAGCGATCTAACGTTTAGTGCTCAATGTTTACCCTTCCCGCTGCATTCCCCAATAGAAAAGATACACGGCCACATCCCTGCTTCCCGGCTTTTCTTTTCCTGTTTTTCCTTTCCTGTTAGTCTTGTTTCGAATCGCCTTTTTTAACCCTTTTTTCTCCCCTTCCCTGGGGGGGGCTGGCCCAGCCTTTGGTTGGCTCATGGTGGGTTTTATAGCACATTTACGAGTATATATTTGGGACGTTTTGGCTTTACAGTGGAGTCGCGCCTGGAATGAATGCTGGCTCGCTTCTTTCGCCCTCGTTTTCGGCCGCTACGAGCGTGTGTACCTCCCGCTACTTTGCTGCTCGTATCCAGACGCTCGTATGGCAGTGACGTGCCGTGGTGGTCCTTACCCAAGATGTCGATCATGTGACATTACGGTCCTCGTATCTATTCGTACTTGCGGTGCACAGCCCGTTGACAGGGGCCCCTGGGTGGATGGGGCTAGTGGGGGGAGGCTCACTTTTTCCCTGGTTCTCCCTTCTTGATTCTGCTGCTCGCCCTGCTCGCCCAACTGGTCCGTCACGTCCACTTGCCGATAACAAAGGGGAATCAGCGAGCAGACGCGCCACTTCATCTCCCTGCATCACAGTTCGTCGATGCTCGGCATAACATCCCCCTGTCTCTATTTCCCTCCTTATCTAGCGAGCGTCACGCCGGGCCAGTCAGAGTACCGTTTCTTTGATCTCCGCAACGCAACACTCGCAGCTTCCAGAGGGCATAGGAGGAAAGGGAAGGATCAACGGGGAGGGTGAAAAAAGGAAAGAAATAATAGGGACACAAGAGAGCAGAAGCAAAAGAAAAAGGGAAAAAAAAAGACAAAGGGGAAGAGAAACACAAGAGAAAGAGGAAAAAGAAATAACGGCCATTTGCACTACAGCACACATTCGCTTGAACAGGGCCTGGCTTTGTCATTGTAGTCTCTTTATGGGGTAGAGTTGCCTTTTAGCACTCTTCTGTTTTACTGGTCTTTCCTGCCTGGCCCTTTTTTTCTGCCAACTCCCTCTCTTCGGTTTGATCTGGCCATTTCCGACTACACTCTTTCTGCCCACTGCCCATTCGTTCGTTCTTCCTCCTTCTTTCACATCACGCTCGCACACACACAACACACACACACTCGCTTTCTCCCCGATCTCGACTTTTGACCATCGGCAATCATGGGGATCTTTGGCTTCCACTTTCTGGTCAACTTCGTTCTGTTGGCCATACCGATAGGCATCACCCTCGGCATCCTGTTCGGTATTGATGCAGAGCGCTCGTCTAATGGTCAATCGCCCATTTACTCGCCTCCCGCGAGCACCGGCGGCAGCGGCAGCGGCAACGGGTCTGGTGGCGGCGGCTCGGACGACGACCTCACGACAAAGATGTACTGCGACAAGTCGCTCGGTATCACGCCTACGAGCAAAGGACAAGAATACACACGTTAGTGGCCTTCCCGTTGCACCCTGCGCATCTCGTGTTTGGCAAAATCCGCCAGATAAAGCTTACTAAGCAGAACTCGAGGGTTATCTCGCGGACCTGCCTCTTACCCCCCAAACAGACCATCGTGTCACCGTGTTCGCTAACCTGTGCATTTCCCATTATAGTGAATCCTAACCAATGGGGCTGGGACTCGAGTGAGAGCGGCGGCCTCTGTATGAATGTAAGTGGCCGGGCTGTGCCCACTCAGGGAGGCGTCACTGGCATGACGTTCTCCCTTCGGCAAAACGCATCGCGATCCGGTGCTTACGGCGAATGGGCGGGACAGACCCACTGGCCAGCCTCTGCCGAAGGCCGTCTCCATTTTTACCCCTTCTAACATCCCTTTGTAGGTCACTACATACGATAATAGCACATACCCGACGAAGACTACGGCGCCAGCCTGGAGCATTACGTGGGAGTATCCGGCGGGCCCTGAGACCCAGCCCGTGCACGCCTTCCCCAACATTAAGGTGGATGGTGACGTCTTCCCGGCCACCGTCGAGTCTCTGGCAAACATTGAGATCGATTTTTCGTGGACCTACGGTATGGGCAATAGCTCGGCCACAACAACGGACGAGACGAGCTTGACAGCCGACAACGTCAATGCCAATGTCGCCCTTGATACCTTCTTCGATAGCGACGAGAACAACTCGAAAAACAGTTCGCTTGCCGCGTACGAGGTCATGGTTTGGTTCGCAAATTTCGGCTTGGCCACGCAGCCTATCGGCTATTCGAATGGCACGGTCACGACCGAGACGATCAACGGCACGACCTTTGGTCTGTACACGGGCTCAAACAGCCTGGACCAGAGGGTGCTTACGTGGGTGTCGGAGACGACTGTGGACACGTTTTCGGGCGACCTGCTGCCGCTGGTCACAAAGCTTTTCACGCTCCCCACTAACGCCACTGCTACGTACCCGATTGCGACGGATTATCTTGGCTACATGGCTTTTGGATCCGAATGCTACTACTCGACGCAGTTCACCACGTTTTCCGTGCCGAGCCTCTCCATCAACGTGACGAGCTCTTAGAGCGATTAGAACTCAGCATTTTGAATTTGCGTTGCGCGTTTTTATTTGTATTCCCTACCTCGCTCTCCTAGATAGACGGAGACGGGGGTGATGTTTGGTGTACAGCAACTGGATAAGGTGGGGTCTTCGTTTTTTCGTGGATCTTTGGATACTAGACACACATTGGAAAGGCGGCATACGGACACACGGCGTTTGGATTATCGCAGTATTTTCGAGCATATTTCCACTGTTAATTGGGGACGGGTTTACGCGGCGAGCACACGAGAGCACCTAATACTCTAGAGCATATTAATGAATAGCAAAGCAGTGCTCTGTGCGTGCACTTGTGCGAACTTTGGAGGTTTATATATATATATATATATATTATATTTGTACATGGAGCGTTTGGCAACGTTGGAGAGCTGACAGTATTTCCCAAGCCGGGAAGAAGGCTGCCCGGATTTGTAGTGCCCCCGAGTCTTGTTGTTGGACAGACGGGAAATTTATATGAAACGCACGTTGTACATCTGTGCTCGCTTCTCTCGAAGGCTTAGCTGTGTCTTGCTGTGTGCGCGGCTGCGTCCACGAAGCCGGGATCGCCATGTCTTGCCGCGGTCTTTTACTCGCTCATAGTAATATGGTAGCTCTGGCTCTGACCTGGCTGGAGTTCTAAACTTGATCCTGCGACTGGGACTAGATCTTGCTTGCTTGCCCCCATGTCGTGGACGTTGTCCGATTAACGAAACTGCCGTATTTTAGTAAGGGCTTGCTTGTACATATGTACTGTCACACACATACACACACACACACACACACACACACACACACACAAAATCACGTATTGCAGGTGTCAACGGTATGCAAAGCGTGCAGGGTATGCGAAACATCGGAAAGAACATGTTTGGGACGCCCTTATGCCTCCATCGTGGCTGTGCCGCCTTATTTGACAGCTGGCAGACTGTTCCGTGCAGATCATTGATCGTCGGAGAGACGGTACAGAGTAAACAAAAGGAAAGCGCCGGTCATTTAAGAGCCCCGGGTTTCGGCTTTGAGCGAGGCAGCACTGGGAGGGGGGGAAAAGCATGACCATGGCCTGTTTACTGGGGGAGGCTGTTGGGCCCTGCTATTGGGTACTCCTTGTTGGCATGGCTGCAGGCGAGATAACAGTTTTCCCGGTCAGACGGAGGCACCGCATGGCCGACGGTTGCTATCTTGGCTACGAGTACCGGTGATGGGCCATATTACTACCCCAGAAATGTTTACTTGTACTCATACATTTATCACCGCGTGGGGCCGTGTGGACAAGCTTGTTTGTGTGTGGATGACCGAGAGAGCCTGTAGTTGAGGAGGGCGTGGGGAAGATGCAAAGAGGAGGGGCGTGTATGTCTCAATCTCTTTTATCTGTTGTTCCAGCCAATGTGATATCCGAGACCATATTCCTAATTCGTGGCTCAGCTACCTGACGCGGCCGCCCGTCGTGGTGTCCGTCTCTCCTCCCCCTCCTCCCCACGAGAGGACGCGAGCGAGACCTGCGTCGCCGTGGCACTGTCTGTTTCTGCGCGAGAAACTCGTTACATCTGTGAGATGTAACTGTGTACGGAGTACTCCGTCGTTTTTTGTTTTTGTTTTTCAAAGGATAAATTGTAAGTGGCCCGCCAGGTCGTCAATGCTATTCGCCAAAAGCGGGGCCAACATCGAAACTTGGTGCCGGTACCTGCAGCAGCGGTGGGCAAAATCCAAAGCGGCTTTTCCTCTCGGCCGGGCGCTAGCACCGTTCTTATTTTCCAAGCGCACTGTCTACGAGCAGGCCCGTTCCCTTTCTTATCATGGACTTACTTTCCAGTGCAACTGCGTCACCGCATCCGGCTTGCGGTGGCGTTTTTCTTTCTTTTATGTTTCTGTCTCTGCATTTGTTCTTTCTTTTCTGAAATCAGGTCTCTTACTCATGCGAGCGGCAGTTGGCTGATCTCCGAGACGGAGCAAAAACAAATTAAGCTTTCTCCCGAATATATTTCTAGCTTGTAGCAGCAATTGTAGCAGCAATTGGCGGGATCCCAGCTGTCGGTGATGGTTTGTCTGTTGCGGCAGTAGCACGACAGTAAAAAAGCAAAACAAAAACATAGGAAAAAAAACCAGGAGCAGATGCATGGATCGGGCTACCTGTGCGGTCAGACGTGCAGGGGAATTACGCGTCTACGATTACTGCCAAGAGCTGCAAAACGGAGTAGAGTACCTGAAAAAAAATTACGGTGCGGAGTACTTGGGACAAAGATCACTCCGTATAAACGGTGGCCATCTGTCCGTTCGTGTGGGAAGGAGCGATTAGGTAAAAGCCACAATGAGGGAAGGGAACAATGTGTGTGTGGGACCAAGCAGTCAGAGCGGCTGAGAGGCGCTAGGGGGAAAAAAATAAAAAATAAAAAAAATAAAGCTGTGCGCTGTCAATATTGGCAGTATGCCTGCCGCTGCTGCATATGTGAGAGAGACGAACGACGTCTTGGTCATCGATAACCTAAGCACCACAAAGGTCCTTACATTGGGCACGTCAGCAGGCCGAAACATGATTGGTCTTATCTGCATTATTGGGATTGGTGTGTCCTTTCTAACAACGACCCAATTTGCTCTATGCGCAGCCGTGGCATGAACCTATTTGCGTGATAGCGAGCCTCGTCTCGGTGACGGCCCGGAACTACCGTAGTTCACCGACGCTCGCGCCCCGGCTGAACTCGGGCTACGTCGCTGTGATCGACTGCGGGCTGCTCCGTGCGGTAGAGCACGACAGAGCACAGAGTACAAGTGCTCTAGAAGCATGAAGAAGCCTTCTGAAAGTTTCTGGCACACCCGCCCCTCCCGGGCAAGTCAACCGATGTGTCCATCTCTGGAAGGCTGGCTGTTTCTGGTCGGGTGCAATCGTGCGCACTTGCCCGGGCCGTCGTACCAAGTGGCCCTCTGCGGGAATTTCTTAAAGGCCCGTCGGAGAGGTGAGGGCATCGATAAATTTTTGAGGGCTCCCACGCTGCTGCCAATGTTTTTTTTTCTTCCTCGTCCTTCTAGATACGCTTCGTTTTACAACGATTTTGCTGTGCGAGCGTTGCCATGTGCGGGATCGCGGACGTCATCTTAAAGCTATAGGCATCCTGTGTATTGTTGGCTGTGTTATAGGTAGGCCGACATTCGCGAGCCCCCGTCACAAGTGTGACGCTGCGGAAGCCAGCAGAAGTTGGGGGGAGAGACCAACCTGGGGACTGTGGCACGAGCATGAGCATGAGCATGAGCTTCCCGAAGACATCCCGAAGACGAGTTTGTCATTTGGGGAGGGGGGGCACAGCAGCCATGCCCTTCCTGTCCCCATGCATCCTGGGGCACTAGAATGACGCCGCCCTCCTCTAGATGGTGGTGATCTAGATGCGAGAGTCTGGGGGAAAGAGACAGAAGAAGTTGGCCGTCTGCCCAGTCGCGAGACGACCCGTCTCTCCAACCGAGAATCTTCTAAACGTCGCTGTGCGCATCTAAACAGTGGTGAAAGCCCTCTCATAACCCAACGCTTGGCCAATGGGCACACATGGCCGCAAGCTTTGCCGATGTGCTTACATATCTCACAGATTTTTCACTGCCTTTCGTTATCACTGCCTTCATGGAGTCCCTTCTTATAGACTAGCGTGCCTCTGTGACGTTTTTGTGGTGTATTCTCAATTGTACTACTTCCCTTTCTTCTCCAAATCTCGCTGAAATCATCCCTTCCGTCTTCTGCGTAGTAATAATTCTCTACGTCACTCCTTCCCTACGAGCCTCGCCCTTTCTATTATAGGCTTTACTGTGTGACTTCAACCGTCACGGTTTCCTTCGACAGATGCAGGTAAGAGGGCCCCGAGCTCAAACATATAATTAGATGCATAACCAATTCCAAGTTCTGTACTCAAGCTGTTTCTGGATTTTTTTTTTAAATTTCGTATTAGGACCCTTGGAGGTATGCTCGCACAAGGGTCATGTACATGCAAAGCAATGTCGCGAGTTTGTATGGTTTCTATAGCTCACAATAATGAGGACCTCAAGATCTGATGCTCCACACCTTATTCCCTTTGCCCAGCCCTGCCCAAGAGGCATTTAAACGCGGACAAGTTTAGTTAATAAAAATCAGTCGCGCAACGCCGAGCCCACTGCATGATGCTTCGAGACCGCCGGGATGAAAAAAAAAATGATCCTGTTGGCAAAAAGAGCAACAAGCCTGGACATCGAAGAACTGCCCAGCCCTCCGGAGAGACGGGGCGGGGGGCGTCCAGCCAAGTGTGGAACGGTAGAATGTGCGTTGGCATTCACGTGTTCGGCCTTCGGCGCTGTGGCGGTCCCCGTCTATGCCTTGACGGCGTAGTGGCGGCGGAACATGTCGTCGATCTCGACAAGGTAGTAGGTGCCGCTGGCAATGCTGGCCACATCGCCCTCCGGCTTGTAGCTTTTCTGGAGATGCGCCTTCTTGCGAAGATCGCACAGCTGTTGGGGGGGTAAGGGAGATGGTTGTCAGAAGAGTCATAACGGCACGGTCATATGTCTAGAGGTACAAGGAAGAAAAGAGGGGGGGGGAAGAGAAACATCAACATACTGCGTCGTACGTCGCCGGTGGGACAGCGCGGCGGGCAGCCAGACGGGCGGGGATGTCGAGCACGCGGGAGATCTCCTCGGTGCTGCCCAGCACGCGGAAGGAGCAGAAGCTGGCGGCCAGGCCAGAGCCGTAGCTGAACAGGCCGATGCGCTTGCCCTGCAGCGAGGCAGAGTCGTGGTGGGCGACGATGCTGGCGAGGCCAGCCCACACGCTGCCGCAGTACATGTTGCCGCAGTTGGTGGCGACCTGGATGCCGCTGCTGACGCGCTCCTGGAAGCGCTTCTTGGTCAGGGCCATAAAGGTCTTCTCGACAGCCTTGTCGGTGAGCGACTTGTCGTACGGCATATCGCGCAGCTCTGGCGCCACCTCAGCAAAGACGGCGGCGTCAGGATTGGCCAGGTAGTCGTGGTACAGCAGGCGCGCATACGACTTCTGCACCAGCTTGCAGGTAGGCGCGTGGAAGGCCACGTAGTCGAAGCGGTCCAGGCCGGCCTTGGCGGCGTCGGTGCTGGCGGTCCTGCCTTGCGCCTGAAGGGTGGCCTCGCGCGCGTTGTAGGCGCGGTAGGCGGCGTCCAGGGCCTGGCTGTAGCAGGTAATCGAGTAGTGGCCATCGACGTACGGGTACTCGCTCGTGAGGTCGGGCTTGTAGAAGTCGTACGCGTGCTGCATGTACGAGCCGCGCAGGCCGGGCTCGAACACGATGGGGGCGTCGGGGCCGATCAGCATCGCGACAGCACCGGCACCACCGCTCGGACGGGCGTTGCCCTTGGCATACAGAGCGATGTCGCCGGCGATGACAATGCCGTCACGGCCGTCCCAGCCGCTGGACTCGACCCAGTTGACCGTGTTGAAGACGGCGTTGGTGCCGCCGTAGCAGGCATTGACCGTGTCGACACCCTCGATGTTCGTGTTGTCGCCGAAGAGCTGCATCAGCACCGACTTGACCGACTTGGACTTGTCGAGCATGGTCTCGGTGCCGACCTCCAGGCGGCCAATGGACTTGGGGTCGATCTTGTACTTCTCGAGCAGGTTCTTCGTGGCAGTGAGGGCGAAGGAGTAGATGTCTGGAAGCCATGGCGGGGTTTTAGCAAAGAAGCCCAGTTTTACCAATTGGGCAAGTCAATTGGGCAAGCAATTGGGCAGGGGGGTCCGCTTCAACTGACCTTCACGATCGTCGCAGAAGCTCATGTTGGTCTGGCCAAGACCAATTGTGTACTTTCCGGTGCTGACGCCGTCAAACTTCTCGAGCTCAGACTGTTCCACATACTGGACAGGGCGTCAGCGGGAGCAATCAACAGCAGGCATGACGACGGAGGGGTAAAAGCCAGCTAAACGGCATAAAGAGGCAGAAGCACACGAGAGCACAGCTTCTCGCGACACGGGGGAACCGAAGAATAAAAAGATGTTTTGAAAAAGGAGGCATGGACAAGAAAAATGCGCGTCAGACACGCTGCAGTGGCACACGACGAACCTGGCTGGGGAAGTAGACCTCAATGGCCTTGATGCCAATGTTTTGGGGGCGTGCGGCCATGGTGAAGAGTTTCAAAAAGGAGGGGCCGAGCAGGTCGCTAGAGAATCTGTGGCAGCTGGGAGCTGAAGAGTAAAAAAAAAAAAAAAGAAACGAGGCTTGAAGAATTGAGAGGTCTGCGAAATGGGGGTCTGTCAGCTGCGATGATCTCCAGTGCTTGTCTGTCCTGTCTTTTTTTTCCCCTTTTCTGTTTGGAAACGGGTGAGTTCGCCTGAACCAACAACAATAGGGCCGGTGTCAAATCTTGGCCAACACGGTTCACCGCCGTTTAATAGGGGCTCTTGCGCCTAAACCGGCCTAGGCTATCTTGATATTGGGTTGGCATGGCCTTTCCCCTCCAACGACGCTGCAGGTAGGTGATAATGGACGGCGGCTAGCCAATCCCATCAACCACTCCGTAGATGCATGAGGAAAAAATAAGAAGCACAAGCACATGAAAGATACGACATTGTAATACTTACATATTGCTCCTTTATTATTGCGCCGTGTGTACTCCGTAATTGGACAGCTCTTTGCGTTGCTTTGAGCTTGTGTGCGTTGGTGGGGTGAAGGGTTGTGAGGGCAGTGAGAGGGGATAGGGAACAAAAGATCAATTGAAAGGG
>JRUC01000469.1:0-19311 GCA_000806385.1 Leptographium procerum
CCCCCCACCCCAAACAACCTATCTCACCCCCTAAGTTGTCTTACGATTTAGCTTCTTTATGAGCTATCCTACTACGAGTACAACAATGCAACCTAGTCTCCCAGCCCTCCCGCACCAACTGCTCCCCCCCTAGCGAGCTGTTGATCGCCATCCAGAATGAGCTGACGGCGCAGAATGCCATGTCGAGTGGTCTGCAAAAACAGCCCGTATCTCACACTCTTACCAGCGAATTTCCCTCACCGCGAACTGATCATGCAATTCCCGACTTTTCTCCAGCATCTCTTGATCTTTGTCGTACTTTGTAGTCGATTCGGTCCGTCCGTGCCTGCCGGTGCCTGCCGGTGGCCAATTCTGCTCCGTTTCGGAGGCTGACATCTAGGATATGCGCAAAAATACTCATAGAAGCTTCTTCTCCTTGCTCGTAATATCTTACATAGCGATTGCTGCGCGTATCAAATCAGGCGACATGGATGCCCAAAGACACAAGGACTTCCGTTGATGCGACATCCAATCGCCACAATGGTCGTCCTACGTCGCCGAGCCTCCGACCTTTGCCCGACAGGTCGGGTCGGCCGTGCGAGCCAAAAATAAAAATAAAAATAAACTAAAATACGAGTAAGTGCGAGCAAGAGTCTCCAGCAAGTCACTTTTAGGGAGCTACAGAGAGCTCAAGACAGTGGATTAACCCTGCAAACAAGGACTAAGAGTGCCCGTGCTCGTGCTCGTACAAGAATACATAGGCGATCTCCAACCGCAGACCCAAAACAACTGCCCTAAAACCCCCCTCCCTTCCCTCACTTCAACCAATGCTATTGTTTTTCCTCTAGACTTTTTCCTCTTTCATCCCCTTAGGAGCTACGTCACCCACAGACTACTATGTAAGTGTATGTAAGTGTATGTAACTGTATGTAAGTGTGTGTAATACGGGCTGCAGCCTTCCCCGAAACCCGGACTTTCCCCTCATTCAAGCCGCCCTAACCTCGTATGTAAGCGGCTCTAAGTCAGGTCCCGTGAGCGAGGCAGCAAACAGAAAAAAAAAAAGTTGTAGACAGCTCCAATCTCCAATCTCCAATCTCTCCAATCTCTTGGGCTGACTGAGCGGAGATCACTTCGGACAACCGGCTCTTTACAAAAGGGGAAATTAAATAAACTTTGTGCATGCAAGAGACAGCACTGGCGTTTCAATTTTTTTGGTTGTTCGACCCACGAAATCTCCAATCCTTCTCCAGGTACCATCTTTCTCCACGGTCTCAACAGTGAGATCTCCACATTCCCCCCTCCGTCTTCCCCCACGCTCGTCTCTCCCGTCTTCCGTTCCCCCTTCTGATTCTACTCCCCTTAGCCCTCAGCACCCCTCTGCTCACAACACCCCCGCTCCCCTTGCACCGGTCGATCGGTAGTTGACGTTGGGCACAGGGCGTTTGTTTCTCCCTTCCCTTCCCCACAGATTGCGCTGTTCCGTCTTTGGGGTCCCCGCACAACTCCATGTTCCCGTCAAGAGATGACACGTTTGCTTCTTTTTTTCCTTTTTCTTTTTAAGAGCCGCCGGGGCCGCCCAGAAGCGCGAATCTCCGAACGATGCCGGGCCCGTACTCCTGATACTGTTATTTTGTTAGCCGACTCTCTTCTAGTGTAAAAAATACAATACAAAGAGGGGATGGTCCCCTCCAGGCTTGGAAGGCTCTGTTTACCTCTGCTTTGGTGTGGCAGTAAGACCGGAACTCGGGCGTCTGCCCCAGCAGACTGCCACCGAACCAGGGTCCATGCCGCTGGCGCTTGTGCGTAATCACCTGCACCTCGAGTCCGCCGCTCTTGGCGCCGCGGCTGCGCTGCTCGCTCGCACGAATGCGTGCGTCCACCAGCTGCTTGATGTCGCGCTGCAGCCGCCGGCCAAAGTCTTTGTAGAGCGTGCTGCCGCCCGAGAGCACAATGTTCTTGTAGAGGCCGCGCCGCACGTCGATGGGCGACGATTGAATCACGCCGTCCACCACCACCGGCAGCGGCGTCAAAAAGTCCGAGCTGTAGATCTCCGGGTTGAAGAAGATCTCCGGCGCCAGGAACCGCTCGTACCCGACGTCGACCGTCACCTGCCGCCGCCCGGACAGCACCGCATTGTACTTTGCAAACCGCGACGAGTCGCGGTCGTAGCGCGCAAACTCCTTGACAATGTCCGGGCACACGTAGCAGAACTCCTCCTTGATCTCTTGCGCCGTCTTAAGCGACGAGTCCGGCTCGCCACGGTCGCGCAGCAGCGACTGCACGAAGTACGTAATGTCGCGCCCGGCAATTGGGATCGACTTGATAGACGACCCGATCACGTAGCCCTCCGCCACTGGAATCACGTGTGTCACGCCATCACCGGAGTCAATCACCGTGCCCGTCAGCGAACGGTCCTGTACCTTGGACGACGTCCACGACGCCGCCAGCGCCAGCACCGCCTGCACTGCAATGTACAGGCCCGCGCAGTTGAACGACTCGAAGAAGATCTCTGCCGTGTTTTCGCGGTTCTCGGGCGGGTTCAAAGGCTATCAAGCAAGCCTGTCAGCAAAAGACGTCTGCCAACGAGACAGCTGCGCAGAAGCGTACGGGCACACCCAAAACTTACAGGCTCCGTCAGCAGGAAATAGTGATCCTCTGGCTCAACCCGCAGGTACTTGAAAATCGAATTCGACCAGAACCGTTCCATGTGATCCTGCCTCGTGTCAGCAAAATGCGCCTTCCGCTCGATAAGCATCGCTCCGCATGCTCACCCAGTTCTCTATCTGTCCGTGGCGAATGGGATAATGCAGCCCATATCCTGTATAAATCCCAGTCATTAGCACCGCCCATTGTCACTGCGTCCAGCCCGCCATCTCATCTAGCTAGAAATCTAGCTGGACGACGGCCAGGATGCTCTGCGATTGCCTATTCTTACCCGGCCCGGATGCTGCCGCAATAGCCTCGTCACCGATAAAGTAGTCGAGATCCTCGGTGCCTCTCTTCGATGACATGTGACCGGTGGGACCGGCGCCGCCGGTCAGGAAGGATGGCTTGTTCGCAACCGACGGCCGGCCGCCGCCGGTACCGCCGCCGCCACCTCCTGTGGCCTTTGTCGCAATCGCTGTCGGGAATACGAAGGAAGGAGAGTCATTTCCAGCAAATCCTGTTGTATAGGTGATGGATCGGTCAGTCATGTCTGTGTGCGGTCAGGCAGCCGCGAAAGGGCGAGAACGTACCTAGCTTTGAGAAACCGGTGCCGCTGGCAATGAGGAGATGGGGGGAAAAGAAAGCGGCGAATGTTAGCGTTCAGTTCTGGAATCGTGCAACCTTAATGTTTCCCTCGTGCTTTACCGGCCCCCTATCGGTCCTTCCAATCGGGACCAATACGAAGCGGATAATCACGGTCAAGGAGGCTGGCTGGCAGAAAGGGGGTCTAGGGGGGGAAAAGGAATCGCTCACTTGTCCATGACAACGGCCGGAGTTTGGTTCGCCATCTTCGCTGTAGAAAAACGCTGCTATGTGCAGCTTCTTCGATGTGCGTGTTGCAGTACAGCTCGCCAGCGATGAGAAGGTGAAGTGTGTGGTTACCAGCGGGGGATTGAGAGGGGCCTGTGTCAAGCTGACGATTGCAAGGTTGAAAGTCACGTGACAATACACCACGGCCCCCGTGTGCGGGTATGCGATATGTAACAAAGCGGGCCCAGAAACGACTGCCCGCTCTCCAGGCCCGTTTCGTACAGCGTTCTTCGTCAAGAACAATAGTTGGGTGTAAAAGAAACATTCCTAAAATGACAAAACCGATACCAGAAATTCTCAGAGAAGTAAGGCTTCCGACATAGTGTTGTCTGTGTGAGGCGGATAGGAGACACCGAATTGTGTACTGCGTTTATTCAATTCCGTTGGCTATGACAAGAGGAAGCAACGATGAAAATCAACACTGATATCGTCACCACAAAAAAGGCCAAAACCAGGTCATTGCTTCTGCTACTATATCAAGGGTAGTACCCGCAGGGCACATTGTACAAGCTTGCCCCTTCCATTTACAGCTGCAGCAGTTTTACTGGGACCCTCCCAGCAGCTTAAATAGCACTCTTCCACGCTCGATTCTGTTTACTGCCTCTCTTTTTCACAAACCATCTGGGCCCTTGGATTCTTCATTTCCTGTATATCTCCATATTCTCTGTTCACACTCTGCCGACTCGCCGAATCCGCCCCTCATTATTATTTTGCCCGAGAAGCAGCACTTTACTGTTTAGCATATCTTTTACGACTACACAAATTTTCCTATTCATCTATATCATCCCCCTCCTCTTTGAAAATTCCGGGCTAGGACCTGCCACAGAGAGTCCAATCTTTCGAGCTCGTCCTTGTTATATTTGAGTTTCCTCTAGACAACCCCTTTGAGCTGTGTCGTCACTTTTCTGTCACTTTTCGCTCCAAGCTTAAGAGCCAACTCATCCGAGCGCAGAGCCTTTTAAGGGATCGAACCCGACACGAATTGCAGCAATTCAAAATACGCGTGTTCCTTGGATTCCCATGAGCCAACCAAGCGGCATGGCACAGAAGAGTGGTAGTGGCGTGCCAACCTCAGCTCCTAAGGCAAGATCTATGTCGGCGGACTTAAATTTCGACCAAAGCAGCTCGTCGTCAAGCCCGTTCCCCAGTGTCAGCCCAAGCCCAGAGCCTGTTTCTACACCGAGCGAGGTGGCAAATCCCACCGGCGATGATTTGGCTAAGCGCACAAGTAGATGGGATAGCATGGGAACAAGCTCGTTTGGGGCACAATCGTCTAGACCTCCGCCTGATTCTGACCATTGCATTTCTGCCGGGGATGGCTTGACGGAACGCCTGTTTCGGCCTAAAGCAAAGACTCCCGTGGCTACTATTTTTATCCACGCTGGCGCGGGATTCCACAGCACCTCAAATGAACATGTGCATTTAGAGGCATGCAGCGAGTGAGTGCAAGAATCCCTTCCCTCCCTCATTTCTCAAGCATCACCCGTACTCTTCAAAAATACTAACATGTTTTAGGGCTGCCCGACTTGCCATGAAATTCCTCAAGGCCGGCGGTTCTGCCGTGGATGCCGTCGAAGTTGCCATCAAAAGCCTGGAAGATAACGAGATCACCAATTCTGGCTACGGAAGCAACTTGACCATTGATGGAGTTGTCGAGGGCGATGCCACTATTGTTGACCATTTCGGCCGCAGCGGCGCCTGCGGAGCCGTTCCGAGTGAGTTGCTTGCCGTCTTCCACTATGAATGTGTCTGAGATGTCTCGACTGACATGATGATGTATGTGTAGTGATAAAGAACCCCATCTCGCTCGCCCGACTCATCCTCGACCAGGCCAATGTCCCCCTATCATTGCGCCGCATCCCGCCCAATATTCTGGTTAGCACTGGTGCAAGGCGGTTTGCGGAACAGCACGGAATGCGCGTAGTGCCAAACGAGAAGCTCGTCTCGGATGGAGCGCGTGCACGATTCGACCGCTGGCGGCATGAGCTGTATAGAGCCGAAACAGCAGCTTCCAGTATGAGCCGGGCGGCCATTTCTGGCACGCCAGGAGCGCTTCCTTTCGAACATCGTGCAAGGAGAGTAAAGCCGTTGCCAAGTACGCCTGAATCACTAGCGAGCCTAGGCCGAGCTGCGCTTAACCACCGTCGCGAGTGTGCACCAAATCTAGGGACCGATGCGTATAATGGGGGACAGCCAGAACCAGGCCAACCACACAATTCCAAAGTTACCAAGTCAGGGAGTGCGCAAGAGCCGGCAGTCGCCTTGGTCGTGGTGTTAGATGAAGACAGCACCGCAAAACAACAGCTGGCGCCTGGATCATCCAACCCTGAGCCTAATTCCGTCTCGAGGGCCCATTTTGAAGAGATTTCTGGCGACGATGTTGACTATGACAGGCCGCGGTACCTAGCTGTGACTGATAGTGTATTTTGGCCGCCACGGACGGTAACACCGCACCCAAAACGACTTAGGGTGGATGTGGATGATGGCACGCTATGGAGAGAGAGCAGTGGAGGAGGCAGTGGTGATGGTCCAAGCGACGCGTTGTCTTCTAGCATCAATCCGTCCACTGGAAGCACGCTTCCTCCCGCCGAGGCGCCGCACACTTCCGCCGAACTCGACGACGACACTTCAGATATGATTTCAGACACCGTGGGTGCCATAGCTGTGGACTTCCATGGTAACATTGCTGCCGGCTCGTCATCCGGCGGCATTGGGATGAAGCATAGCGGCCGTATTGGCCCCGCTGCTCTGGTAGGCGTCGGCACGGCTGTTCTGCCGGCTGACCCCAAGGACAAGAAGGGCACATCAGTGGCAGCGGTGACCAGCGGGACTGGTGAGCACATGGCCACGACAGTGGCCTCGCATACTTGTGCAGAACGTCTCTACTACAACATGCGACTAGATGCAGGGGGCTCTCCGGTGGTAGAGTACGACGAGGACACGTTGATGACGACGTTTGTGTCGGAAGCCTTCATGGATCACCCGGGTGTGAAAAACCAGGTATCCGGAGGAGCTATCGGGGTGATGGCAGTGAAGAAGACATGCAAGGGTGTCTATTTCTACTTTGCACACAACACAGACTCGTTTGCTCTTGCGTCCCTATCGTCAAACGAAAAGGACCCTCTGGTTGTGATGTCCCGGCTGGAATCCCGCGAAAGTGTTGCACGAGGTGGTCGCAAAATCAGGTACTGAGTAAAAGCATGGGTTGTAGGGCTGCATTTCACCGATGTTAACTGGATTGGGTGGTTGGCGTTTTGAGGTGCTTCAGCGTTATGTTATTAGTTGCATACTCAATGTCTTTTAGCATGATAGATTGGCCGGCGAGCCGCTGATTCCGCCTGATTTCTCACCTAGAACCTAGAAAAACTTGAACTACACGACTTTGGCAGGGTTTGATGCAGGGCGAGGGTCAAATGCCACTGGAAGTATGCCGTGTTCAAGAGCCGGACATACGAAGCACACAAGGCACGTACTGCCCCCCGGCCCCCCCAAACCAAAACCTAAAACAGACATGTGTATATGAAGCCAGCCTATCTATTTTTCCATACCTTGAATCCCAGATAGATCCTAACGCCCTGTAAAACATTTCGCCCTTTGCCACAACAATTTCCGGCTCTGTGGCAGCAAAATAGACAAAAAAAAACCCCGAAGAAATACAGATTCAATGGGAAACGGCTATACCCCTTTTTTTTCCTTTAATAAATACCACTTGTCTTCAACTATGACGCCGCAGGCGTCCCGGCAGCACTGCTGGTTTCTTCGCGGCCGCCAGCGCCAAGCCTGCGCTTCTTTTTCTTCTTTGGCCGCGGCACGACGGCCGGGCGGGCGCCGTAGTTGCCTAGACGAAGCTGGGACCCGCACGTGAGGCACTCGGCCTTGGGGACATCACCAGCAGCAGTAGAGGCAGAAGCAGATGCGCCTCCGGGGACCTCACAGAAGATGCTCAGGCAGATGCTGCAGACGAAGCCGGTGTCGACCACGCGGCGGTGGCAGAAGCAGGCGGCGCGGAAGTCGACGGCGTCGGCGCTGGGCGCGACGAGGCTCTGGGCGACGTCGTGGGAGGAAGCGCCGTTGAAGCCGAGCATAAGGTAGGCGAGCAGGCCGTGCGCAGCGAGCGAGGGGCTGTGTGGTGGATGGCCGGCCCCGGTGGCTGGGGCTGGGGTGGTAGTACTGCTCTCTTCGCCCACGCTCACAAACGTGCCCCTCGTGATGTAGGCGGCCTGTTGCAGAAAGGTGGCGGCGCCGCGCAGGGCCAGCACATCGATAGCAACACCGGCGTGGGCAGCGGCAAAGACGGCGTTCATGGTGGCAATGTACTGGGCCGGAGACGAGTCGGAGACGGAGATGACGAGGATGCGAGCGTGCAGGCCGATGTCGTCGGAGCCGTTTTTAGAAGAGGAGGCGGCGCCCTGCTGGTTGGGCTTCTGGGATGTGGATGTAGATGTAGATGCAGATGTGGATGCGGATGCGGATGCGGATGAAGACGTGCCGGTTTTGGCAGATGTCGGGGCCGTATTGCTTCCGCTGCTGCCAACACCACCGCCGCCACCACCGATGCTGCCTGCGAAGACGCCCGGCCGCCGTCTTGCCCGCTGTCCGCTGCCGCGGCTACCCTCGTTTCCTGCAGCTGCCGCAGCGGCGGCCGGGATCATCAGGGCCGTCTTGTTGATGTGGGCGAGGGCCAGGGTGAGGGCGCCGGCGAGCAGCGTGGTGGTCTCGTCGAGGTCGGCGGCAGTGGTGCTGCTGACGAGGTCATGGACGGACTGCAGCAGCGTGGTCTCGATTTCGCGGAACTGGGGGAACTTGTTGGCCGAGTGGCCGGTCGCCGTCTGGTCGGCCTGGTCAGAGCCGCTGCTGGTCGTCAGGCTGTTGTTGTTGTTGTTGTTGTTGTTGTTGTTATTATTGTCGGGGGCGTCTGTCATGTTGACGTCGTCGTCGTTGTCGTCGCTCGCGTGCTTCTTCGAGGCAGCCGCCGCCGTGGCAGGCCCCCCCTTCTTCCCCGTCGGCGATGGGTATAGCCAGACGGCACGGTTACAGTGCGAGGCCACCACGGCCACGCGGTTGGTACTGCTCAGGGCCAGGTGGGAATTGACAAAGACGAGGATGTTCGCGACGGCTTTGCTCAGCGGCAGGGTGGCGGAGAGGGCGGCCCAGGCGCGCGGGTTAGTGTCGAGCACGATGGTCAGGAGCGAGGGCGTCTCCTCGGAGGCGGTAACCTCGTAGTGGGCCGAGGCATCGACGGCATCCATGGTGAGAGGTAAGAGAGTAAAGGAGAAGAAAAGAAAAAGAAAGGGAGAGAGAGAGAGTTAAGACAAGTTATCGCAGGCTGCGACGGCACGGGGACACACGCGGTGTGTCCCCTATCGGCTTCAGTTTTGGTTATTGTTTTATTCGTGCAGAAGACTTGGCTCAAACTGTAGACGTGAAGCGTTAGTCTGAACCCTGGGAAAGTAGGGCGATCTCTGTGGGAGCTTCAAGCGAATAGCAGCCTTTGGATTCAGAGAAACGTCCAAAGGTTGAAGCTGTCGTGCTGGGTTGCACAGATGCTGCTTATCGATAACGTACACGTGATTGCCCCACCAATGTGAGCTTGTTGCGGTGTTTGATCCTGCTGCAGGGAAAGCAGCGTGACGACAGAATCACAAGCTTTTATCTACTTCGTCAAGAGGTGATCTGGCACACCCTAACCGACCCACCATCGCAGCAGACCAGTATATTTCATTTCAACCTGCTTACACTTCACGCATCACGCATCACGCATTTCGCATTTGATTTCGCCTTTGGTTTCGCCTTTGATCTTTTCTTGCTCTTCCTAACCTCACTACCCCTCACCCATTCAAGGTACATTCGAGATCTCTATTTCGGTCATCTCCATGGCTGCTGTGCCGGACGCGGGCCTGCCTGGAGCGGCGGCGGCGGCCCAGGCACCAGAGCTCTCGCGCGAGGACCAGACGCTGCTGCTGTTTGCGGGCCTCATGGAGGGCGGCAAGGAGGAGGACGAGACGGTGCAGGACCTGGACCGGCTGACCAAGGTGCTGGACGACGACGTGGAGGCGGTCAAGAAAGGCGACACCTCGATCTGCCACCTGATCGACAGCGACTGCGTCGACACGCTGCTGGGATACCTGGACATGCGGCAGCCGGACGTGGTGCGGGGCCACGGGACGCTGGCCACGTCGGCGTACCTGCGGGCGGCGGGCGAGGAGGGAGCCAAGACGCTGTCGGCCTTTTTTTACGATCGGGTCCAGCGCGGGACGTACGACGACTACATTGTGGCCTTCTGCGTGGCGGCGGCGCTGTTCCCCATCGTGCCGGAGCTGACGGCCGAGATGTTCCTCAGCGAGGGTTTCCTACCGAGCCTGGGCCCGCTGATGCGGCGCAAGTGGAAGAGCCGCAAGGTCGAGACGGCCTGCCTGGAACTGCTCAACGTGGCCTGCATGAACGCGGCGTGCCGCGAGGCCGTGCAGAAGTACTGCGGTGACTGGCTCGAGGAGATTGTCGACCAGGACCCGGACGACGTGGTCAAGGACATGTATGCCGCCAACACGGACGCCTACCTCGAAACTGGATCGGTGTCGATGCGGCGGCACTCGCGGCAGGTCCAGAATCTGGCGGCCGTGATTCTGGCCAAGATCAAGGTGAGCAAGGGGCGAAAGGGGGGCGGTGGATCAGCATGGACGGCGCGGACGATGACGTGTCTGACTGACTATAGACCTAAGGCGACGATGCCGCCGCAGCCGAGCGCAGGCAGCCCGGCAGGCGAGATGAGCGAGAGCGGCCGCGTGCAGCTTGCCAGCACGACGTTGGAGGAGCTAAGTAAGATGTTTATCAACCTGCTGGTGGAGGACGGGAAAGAGAAGGAGAAGAGCGGGAAAGATAGGACAGACAAGACGGAAAAGGACGAAAAGGACGAAAAGGACGAAAAGGACGGGAAGGATAAGGGCGATGTGACCACAGACACAGGCCGGAGCCGGCAGAACATGTCGGTGGAGGGCCTCGCCTACGCGTCGCTGCAGCCGCAGGTCAAGGAGGAGGTGGCGGGCAACGCGGCCCTCTTGCGGCAGCTGGTGACGACGCTGCAGGCGGCGCCGCCGCGGTCAGCGCTGACGTACGGGGTGCTGAGCATCCTGGCAAACCTGACGCGGTACCAGCCGGTCCAGTCGGAAGAGCAGCGGCGGATGGGGCAGCTCAAGGCGTATGCCGACGCGGCGGGCAAGCTGCAGCCGAGCGCCAACGCAGCGCTCAATGATGACCAGCACGTGGCCCAGCGGTGCCAGCGGGTCTTTGAGGCGGGCGCGACGCCGGTGCTGGTCAGCCACAGCAACAGGGGCTCGGCGGCGTCGCTGGCGCTGATCGTCGGCATCATCCACGCGCTGTCGGTGACGGCGCGGCTGCGGGGGCAGCTGGCGCAGCAGGGCGCCGTGCGGCTGCTGATTGGGGCGTGGGAGGGAGAAGCGACAGCTTCTGCAGCTTCATCTCCAAGTCTACCTCCGCCGGCTCGACGCATGGCCGCACAGGCGCTGGCGCGCATCCTCATCTCGACGAACCCAGCGCTGGTATTTGGCGGCACGCGGGGGACGGCACCCATTGCGGCGGCCATCCGGCCGCTGGCGTCTCTGCTGGTGCGGAGCGATGACGACGAGGCCGGATTTGGACTTGGAAGCGGAGGTGGAGGTGGACGCGACCTGCTGCCGACGTTTGAGGCGCTGATGGCGCTGACTAACCTGGCATCTACGGGCGACGAGGACGTGCGGCGCGGCATCATCCGGACAGCCTGGCCGGACGTGGACGAGCAGCTGCTGGCGAGCAACAAGCTGGTGGCCCGGGCTGCCGTCGAGCTGGTCTGCAACATTGTGCAGGGGCCAGACGGCGTGGCTCTGTACGGGGGAGGAGACGATAATGAGAGCGACAAAACAAAGATGGCCGCCGCCCGCAACCGGCTCAACGTGCTGCTGGCGCTGGCCGACGCCGAGGACGGGCCGACACGCAGCGCCGCCGGCGGTGCCCTCGCCGGGCTGACCGCTTACAGGGGCGTCGTGCGCGGCGTCGTGGCCCGGCCGCACGGCGTTGATCGGCTGCTCGGTCTGTGCGCACCGGCCGAGGCCGAGGACCTGCGCCACCGCGGCGCCGTGGCCATCTACAACATGGCTGCGGCCGACGGCGAGACGGGCCGGGCGGCGCGCGGGGCCATCCGGGCGGCCGGCGGCGTGACCGCGCTCACCGACTGCGCAAAGGCCAGCCGGCGGCCTGAGGTGGTGGAGGCGGCCGTGTTTGCGCTCAAGGCGCTGCTAGAAGGAGACGGGGAGGAGGGGGCCGGTGCCGGCCGTCTACTAGAGGACAAGAGATAGAGGGGGGAGGCAGAGGAACGAGAAGAACATAAAAGAGAATACAGAGAGTAGAGAGTAGAGAGACACAAGAGAGCAGAGAGCAAGGAACGGAGAATAAGATCATAAGTGTATATTACATCACGTGCTTATTCGGTGTGCGTCCCTTCTCATAGTATTGGATTAGCATACGTGTACATAGTAGCTCTTTCCACCGTTTTCGTCTAGCCATAACGCCCGTATTGACAACTGCCTGTCTGGCCTCCGTATTCACACCGTGTGCCGACGTCGTCTGCCACCAATGAGACACAGTGCCAGCAGCACCACCAACTCGTTGGACCCTGCAAGTTGCAGGGGTCCCTTATTTCTATGCGCTCTCTGCAGCCTCTGTCTCCCCTCCCACCACCGCGTCGACGCGGTTCAGCACGGCGACGCCCTCGACGTGGGCGGTCTGGGGAAAGAAGTCGAAGCCGCGGAGGGACTCGATGGCGTAGCGGGTGGCGCCTGGGGGAGGAGCAGCTTCCGGCTGCTGACTGCCCGCCTTGGGCAGGCCCTCGCCGCCGAAGCCGTCGACGCGGCCGCGCACGAGCATGCCGACGTCGCGGGCCTGCGTGTGGACGTTGCAGCTGACGTAGACGATGCGGGCGGGCCCGTAGGCGAGCAGCTGGCGCAGAAAGGGCGCGTCGCAGCCCTTGCGCGGCGGGTCGAGCACGACGACGGTCTCGTCGGCGGGCGTGCTCACCTGCGAGACGCCGGCAAACAGCTGGGCCGCGTCGGCGGCCAGGAATCGGCACCGCTCGGGCGGCAGCTGGTTGAGCGCCGCGTTGGCCCGCGCGTACGCGATCGACTGCTCGGCAATGTCGATGCCGATGCTGCCGCCGGGCAGCGTGGCCGCCAGCGTGATGGTGAAGAGGCCGGAGCCCGAGTAGGCGTCGACGAGGAAGCGGATGGGCGGGCGGCTGGCACCGGCGGCGGTGCTCTTTGGAGGAGGAAGCACGTTGGCGCGGACATAGGCCGTCAGCGCCGGCAGGATGGAGTTGTTGTTCTGGAAGAAGCTGCCGGCCGGGTTGGTGAAGACGTAGTCGTCTACGTACTCGGTGCTGGTGGCGTTGTTATCGGTAATGCACGTCTTGACGTCCGTGTAGGCGTCGGTCTGCACGCGCACGGCCAGGGGGTCGTCGTCGACGTTGTCGTCGACGTCCTCAGCTTCTGCTCCCTCACCCTCGCTCGCCCTCACCCGCCTCGTCGTGTTCTCCCGCAGCAGGATGGTCGCTCCCCGGGTGTAGGTGGCATAGTCGCGGGCCACGCGGGCGCGCTCGCGGGCCATGCCGGCGGCCACGGCCGGCGTGCCGATGGGGCAGTGCTCAATGTCGAGCGTGGTGCGCGGGCCGCCGCCCTTTTGCATGAAGCCGATGTCGGGCACGGCCGGCAGCGTGTGGCCGGCGCGGTTCTTGTGGCGGAAGCCCGGCGGGCCGTCAAAGTGCGGCGTCAGCTTCGTGCGGTAGCCGTACTGCAGCGGACNACGCCCGCTCGACCACGCGCCGCTTGATCCGCAGCTGCTCGCCGTAGTCGAGCATCTGGTACTGGCAGCCCGAGCACCGCCCAAAGTACCGGCACCGCACCCGCGACGCCCCGTCGCCGGCCGGGTCCCGCAGCGAGGCCGACGGCCGCACCACCTCCAGAAAGTCCGCCACCGAGTACGCCACCTCGTCCGAGCTTCGCGCCGCCGGCAGGTGCCGGTACACCCGCGCCCGCACGACGTCGCCCGGCACCGAAAAGGACACCACATAGATGCGCCGCCGCCGCCGTGTTTGATCGTTGCTGTTGCTGTTGCTGCCGTCCTCGTCTGCTCTCCGCCAGACGGCCAGCCCGTCGCCCGTCGATGACAGATCGATCACGTCCAGCTCGATCTCGGCTCCCTTCTCCGGCAGGTCTTCTTCCTCCTCTATCTCCTCTTCCAGCTCCTCCTCCAGCTCTTCCTTGCCCTCCTGCCCCTCTGCCTTACTACCCTGCAGCTTCAGAGTCGCCAGCAACGACTGCACGTCTGCTAGGAGCACCTCCTCGGCCGAACCGTCCGTCACCTTCTTTGGCTTGCGACCCTTGACCTTCTTCTTCGGGGGCCGCTGCTTCTGCTGCTGTTGCTTCTGCAGCTTCTGCTGTCGGCCCGCGCTGGGACTGCTGTCTGGATGCGGCCGTTTCCCATTGATCTGCGTGGCCGCGGCGCTGTCCTGGACGTCCTGGCCGACCACCGTCAGCTCTGCCGGTGCTGAATCCGTCATCTTTGAAAATGGTCTCTTCCAGGCCTCGCCCAGCAGCTGGTATGCAGACAGAGGTTGGCGCCGAGCGGCTGCGACAGCGACAGCAATCGAGCCTCTGGCACGAGTAGTCCTCGGATTTGTAGCGAGCCTCGCTGCTGCTGCTGCTGCTGCTGCTGCTGCTGAAAAGATTGCACTCCTGCAGACGACTGTATGCCGCATGAACACGAGGACAATCCGAAAACTCTCGTTCTAGCACACGGGTGTTTTTTTTTTTGTGCTCTGGTGAGCAGGACGCAAAATCAGATACCAGGTCTTGTTCAAGTCTGCTTTAGAGCTCGGATGACTAATATTTCAACTTTTCAATTTTTTAGACTTTTTTGGCGCTGTCATATTATCCTCTAGCTTACTCGTAGTCTCTAAGATTTTATGCTCTGCTGCTGATTGGCCCATGCTTATCGCGCTACCCACGTGACACCTTCCATATTAAGCACTGCTTCTGGCTTACAGCTAACCTCTTTGAAGTCGCCTTATCGGTGCGAGCTGCCGCCATTTCGGTCGCCATTCTCCGCGTCCACCGCATACAAAGTACGGGGTAGCTACAGCTTTGTTTTCTTTCCTCCTTTTATTCATGCGGTCGGATTGGGACAGCAGATGTCTCTGAGTCTTTCAGATAGACTTTCTCACTACTAAAATGCGTGAGTGTCCCCCCCGACGGCTGCTGTCCTAATCTCCATACCCAAAGTTACCCATGGTTTGCTCACTCTGTCAGGTCTCATAGCAGCCCCCCGAGATCGGCTTCTCCCGCTGCTGGCTGTAGGAGCACAGCTTGTCGCTGCACTGCCGGCACTCCAGCAGCAGCCTCTGCAGCACGACGATGCCTTTTCTGAGGCGGCGACGACTAGCTTCCAGCCGGGCTCCAACGGAGCTGTGGCCTGCGAGAGCTCCATCTGCTCCAAAATCGGCGTCGCCCTAATGCGGCAGGGCGTGCGTTCTTCACATGTTTTGCTGCAATAGAAGGTCTCTCCTGCGATGACTAACCTTCTCTCTAGGGCAACGCCGCAGACGCGTTGGTGGGCACCACCCTCTGCGTCGGCGTCATCGGCATGTATCATTCGGGCATCGGCGGCGGCGGGTTCATGCTGGTGCGCAGCCCCGAAGGCGAGTACGAGGTGATCGACTTCCGGGAAGCCGCCCCGGCGGCAGCTCACAAGCACATGTATGACGGTAATTGGGAGGGCAGCCTGTTTGGCGGGCTGGCCGTCGGCATTCCCGGAGAGCTGCGCGGTCTCGAATACCTGCACAACAAATACGGCGTGGGTTTTTTCCTTCTCGTTCTTTGCTCCCTCTTCATTCTAGAAAGATCTACCACACACAAAGCCAGATGCTGATTCTGCCGGCAGACTCTTCCATGGGAGGTCGTAGCCACGCCAGCTGTCCATGTGGCCAGAGAAGGATTCCCAGGTAAGGAATATTCCCAGTCTCTCGAACCGACAACTTCGCCCAGAGCAAGAGCTGCAGCTAATCTGTCACCAAGTCTCCGAGGACCTCGTCCGATACATGGCCAACTCCCTAGAGACCAGCCGCTTTCTCGTCGAGGACCCCGTGTGGGCCCAAGACTTTGCGCCAAACGGCACGCTGCTGCAGCTGGGCGACACCATCACCCGCAAGCGCTATGCCGAGTAAGCACAACTTTGCCTATCTTTTTTGTCTCCTGTTGATTCCCTTGCTGACCTCTTGTCTCCGCTCTGACGGCAGCACCCTGGAGCAGATTGCCAAGCACGGTGTGGATGTCTTTTATAACGGGAAAATCAGTAAGCATACTTCTCTACTTCTCTCTTTCTCTCTGTTTATCTGTTTCTCTCTTTTTTTAAAGTGAGCCAGGGCGCATGCTGACTAATCCACAGCCGAGTCAATGGTGCGTGCGATCCGAGCGAGGAACGGGACGGCGACGGTGGACGACTTTGCCGATTACGCGGCGGTGGTGCGGCCGGCCGTGCAGGGTCAGTACCGGGGACGGCGGTTGTTTGCGACGGGGGCGCCGTCGTCGGGGGCGGTGACGCTGTCGATCCTGCAGACACTGGACCTGTTTCCGCGGCCGGCGGGGCCGGACGCCTCGGACGCGGACGCGGACGTGAACGTGACGACGCACCGGTTCGACGAGGCGCTGCGGTTTGGCTACGGGGCGCGGACGCATCTGGGTGACCCGGCGTTCGTGGCGGGCGCCGAGGCGTTTGAGGCGGACATGTTGACGGCATCGCACGCGCGCGAGACCCGGGGCCAGATACGCGACGACAGCACGCTGCCGGTGTCGGCATACAACCCGGCCGGCTCGTTTGCGTCGCCGGGCCACGGCACCAGCCACATCGCGGCGGCCGACCGCAGCGGCCTGGCCGTCAGCAGCACGACGACGATCAACACCATTTTTGGGTCCCGGGTCATGGATCCCGAATCGGGCGTCATCCTCAACAACGAGATGTGCGACTTTTCCATCCCCGGCACCCGCGACGCCTTTGGCTACCCGCCCAGCCCCGGAAACTACGTCCGCCCCGGCAAGCGGCCGCTCAGCTCCACCACGCCCCTCATGGCCGAGCAGTGGGACGCCGACGCCGGCCGCTGGCGCCTCGTCCTCGTCACCGGCGCCGCCGGTGGCAGTCGCATCATCTCGGCCACCGCCCAGGTCGTCTGGCACGTCCTCGAGCACGGCCTCTCCATCGCGGCCGCCCTCGCCCAGCCCCGCCTGCACGACCAGCTGGCGCCCAACCAGGTCATGTTCGAGACCGCCTACGACAACCGCACCGTCGCCGCCCTCGCCGACCGCGGCCACGACGTCGCCTGGACCGCCCAGTTCTTCAGCGCTGCTCAGGGTATCCAGATTGACCGCAGCGGCCTCTTTGACGCCGCCGGCGAGCCCCGCCAGAAGAACAGCGGCGGTGATGTTTTCTGAGGGAACCCCGTTTTCTGAGTTCTCGTATGCTATGCTCTAGCCTCTGGCGTTACTGTTATGAGCTCGTGATCTTTGATTTCTCTTCTTTTAAATTTCCCGTAGAATTCATGATATATAGAAATGTAGCTTTTCGATTTTTGACTTGCTCTTGGCAGGAAAGTTGGGTATCCACGACGTCTATGAAAGAAAAAATGGAGCACACAGTATATAAAAGCAGAAATGACAGCAAGCAAAAACCACATTCGTACTCGGTAAATGACTTCCTTCACTCTCCCCTCTCCCTTTTCATCCTCAACTCGCATCTCTCGCTCCTCAACACATCACACCTCACACCTCACTCCTCCCCTTCATTTCTCACCCTCTCGCCAGCGCCACCAGCCGCTCCATCTGCACCACCCAGCGCCGCGCAAACTCCTCCTCCGTGAAGCGCTTGGCCGAGCGGCGGGCGCGCTCGCGCCAGGCCAGCGGGTCGGGCAGGCTGAGGGCCTTGGCGTAGGCGTCGGCAAACTCGTCGACCGTGGTGGCGTGGAATCCCGTCGGCAGGCCGTCGACGGGCGTCACAATGTCCAGCTTGGGTCCGCCGCTATCGTGCACGACGGCCACGAGGCCAGCCGCCTGGTACTCGACCACGCCGATGCCAAAGTGCTCGTTCCACATGCCGTTGACGCCAACTGATGCCCGCCGCAGCCGCCGCAGAATCTCCGGCCATGGCGCGTCCAGGTGGAACTCGACCGCGTCCCGGATCTGCAGCTCGTTGGCCAGCAGCCGCAGCTGGTACACCCGCTTCGAGTCGTGGTCGTCTCGCACGCTGCCGACGAGCACCAGCTTGGGCTTCTTCTTGCTCTCTTGCTTTGCCGCTGCTCCCTGCTTCTCTGCCTGTTCTTCGTTCTCCTCCTCCCATCGCCGCAGAAACTTGGCAAACGCCTGTAGTATGAGGTAGTGGTTCTTCTCCGGCCGGAACTGCGCAATGTACAACAGCTCCTTCTCGCGTCCGGCCTCGCTCGCGGCCGAAACCTCCACTTCCCGCTCCAGCTCACTCACGGCCACCGGCGGGTACACCACCGCAATGTCCTCAAAGTCGGGCGCCACGCCCGCCTTTGTCTTTCTCATTCCCTTTCCGCGCGCCCGCCGCAGCGGCCCCCACAGCTTCCGGATATGTGCCTGCGTCCAGGTGGAATTGGTCATCACCACGTCGACCGACGCGCCCATAGACGCATACAGGCGTGCAAAGGCCTGCCAGTAGAGCCGCTTGGCCACGCCGCGGGCGCCGACGCCCTGGCCCGCGTTGACACCCTGGCTGCCGACGGCCGATGCCGGGTTGAGCGACTCGAGCATGTCCGTCGAGATGGTCGGGTAGTGGACGTAGGCGCCCGTGGGCACGCGGCGGAAGAGGAACTTGGAGAATCCGAGGGCGAACGCGTATCCCATCGTGTCGACAAAGACGTCCGGCACGAGCAGCGACAGCGCGTCCCAAGCAAGTATGACGGAGCCGAGAGACTGTCCCGCAAGCGTAAAGTGCGGCCAGGTGGATGCCAGCACCCATCGGCGAGTGCTCAAGTAGAGGAAGGCGACGGTCGGCGGGTGAATGTGAATGTTGAAACGGTCCTGGACAGAGCAGCATACATCGTTAGTCAAACAGTAGAGGAACAAGTCACAGGACGGTCGAGTCGCATATCTGCTTACCTGCACCCGCGTCAGGATGGCGTCCTTGTGGGCGTCGTGATCGCCCGTGTAGACGACACACTTGGCCTTGGGCCAGCGCAGCTGTGTCGCCCGGATCGCTGCCCACAGCACTCTCTCACCGCCTCCGCCAGCATTGCTGCACATAGTCAGCATCGACACACGCACACACACGGACAGACAGACAAATAGACAGACAGACGCAAACAAAGGTCCACTCACCAGAATGGGTGGAAGAATCCGACGATACCCTCCCAGTCCTGCTCGCCCTTGTCGTCGGTTGCTGCCGAGCCCGCTGAGGAGGCGTCGACGTTCTCCCAGTCCGAGTCGCTGCTGCCACTGTCCGCCTTCTTTCCTGTGCTGTTCTTCTTGTCCTCCTGGAACTGCCGCTCGTCGGCTGCCATCACTCGGAGCAGCCGCTGACGCCGGCCGTCGGTCTTCTGCCGCAGGTAGCGCCCCACTATCGAGCCGGCGAGACGCCATAGCTGCGGTACGAGCAGGATGGCGGCGAGTAGTGTGGTGACGAGGGCTGTGGCGACGTAGGCGGAGCTGTGATTGTCCTCGTCGTCAGAGCAAGCTCCATGAGCGGACGTGCTGCACTGTCCGTCCA
>JRUC01000047.1:0-54394 GCA_000806385.1 Leptographium procerum
CCCCAAAAAAGGATAATTATACAGAGAATTATAGATCCTCAATTCCGTCACACTGCTGCCACATCTGAACCTTGCTGACCTCCATCTGGGGTGCTGTCCAAGTGGGGTGCCAGGTAGAGCGGGCATCCCAGAAGTCTTTCTTGGCATTGGTGCTGTCGTCAAGCCACGGCTTGCCGTCCTTGTTGTCCTTGAACCATCCGTTGGTTCCACCCACTGCAACGTTGAGAATCAAATAAAACCTCTCGTCAAAAGGCGTGTTGTCCCGGCCGGTCGCTGCCCAGACGGTATCCACCTCGGTGTAGGTCTCTGTTGACGACGACTGTGAATCGAATTCTCCACGCTCCCACAATGGCTTATCAAAGTTGGTGTACAACACCTGCAGCAGCCGGGAGTTGACAAAGGTGAACAGATACTTTTCTGACCACTCAACGCCAAACGTATTGAAACCTGCCGAGAATGTCGTACGGAGAGCGGAGTGCTTGACATTAGTGCGCCACCAAGCATCATCAGCCACTGAAGGGCCCCAATGCAGAGTCGATGACATGATGTTGTTGCCGCCCTGAGAATACGAATGGTTGTTGCCGCGGGACTCCATGATGTCGATCTCGCCAGACGCCGGCCAGGGTCCGTAGGTGCTATTGACAGGCATCATCCAGATCGCAGGCCACAGCCAGTCGCCCTTAGGCAGCTTTGCAGTCACCTCCACGCGACCGTATTTGATGGAAGCGCCGCCCTTGGTGGTGATACGCCCGGACCGTGTGGGTGGCACGATGCTGCTGTTGCCAGAGGTCGTGTTGGTGGCTGCGACGCAGTTTGCATAGACAGTAGATGTGCAGGTGCCGTTCGCCAGGAGATCAATGATGCTGTCCTTCTCAATCAGGGATGCATCCTGCAGAGTCGGCATGATCCAGAGGTTGCCGTCACGGATGAACACGTTCTCGTCATCGGCTGTAGTCTCTTCAAACTCCCCGTTGCTGCACGTGCGAAAGCGCTCGTTAGTGATTGGCAATGCTAGACCAGAAAGTCGTGGTAAGCCGAGACATACCCAAAACCACCAACCTGGACCTCTTTGGTCCAGATATCCGTGCGAAGACCTGCTGAGAAGTCGTCGCTGAGCACCAGACAATATTTGTGCTTGACCACACTCTTCAAGCCATCCCAGATGAGGATGCCGGAGATGACCAGGCCGACGAAAATGCCGACGAGCGGCAGGTAGGTCACCCATTTTTCCTTGGGCTCCTTATTGTCGAGCCATGGCTTGTCAACGTCGCCCTTCGGCACGCGCCTGCTGTGGAAGTAGCGATGTGCCTGCTCATCAAAATGAGCATCGAGAGCACTGGTGCCGCCTGAAGACCCCGGCCGGGAAGCCAATGGGGTAGCAAAAGGATCGAGAGCGGCGCCCTGGCTCGCACCGGCGGGCTGGATTTCGTTGCTGGCGGCGTCGCTGATTGATGCTGGCGCATTGGTGGAGAGGCGTAGTGATGCTGGTGCCGCTGCTGTCACGGATCGCCCATAATCACGTGGGGCGTTGTTGATTTGCTCCATGTCAGCGAAGCTCTCGCTGGAGGGCGAGAAGGTTGCGGACAAAAAGGCAAACGTTGTTTTTCTTGCAGTAGCTGAGAGGAGCACCAACAGGCTGCAAGCGGCCAGCAAAGAGGCGATTAGGGTGGACAGTAAAGCAAAAGCGGCCGGGATACGCAAGAAGAAAAAGAGAGAGAAAGAATTAGATTATGAACAAAGGCAGGAGCTTTTGGATATTGACGATATGCTGGGCAAAGCAGCAGAAGGGGTAGAGACCAGTCACGTTGCGCCTTCTTTGGCTACGGGGCTCGCTAACTGAGAGCGCCGTAAGGTGCAATTCCTGCTGTAAGATATTGTGGCGGCTTAGCTCTTCCAGCTGCACGATTAACTTTCACTTTTTGTATTTCGGTAGCTCTGTACCACAAGATCGACATAGTACGTAGTAGGATCCTACTCGTACTTGTACGAATACTCCGTATTATTGCTTCCAACAGACCAAAAAAAAACCCCCGAGTGACACTGAAAGAGACAATATTGCTAGGTTCCTGCAGCCTTTCACTGGTCAGGCCAGGCCAGACACAGCACGGCGGGTATCAGATCCGGGCTAGCCTTTTCTGTATATTATATCCTTTTATGGCTAGTACAATATTAGCGCCCTACAACCCCCTGCACATGCGGTACGGAAGGATCGCGGCCTCCCCAAACGGGCCAACGACTTGCACGTAAGATACTACTAGAGCTAGTAGTCACAAAAGCTGCCAGAAGCGGACGCCCAACAAGGAAGGAAGTAGGCCAACCTATCTACTATGTAGTACTCGTAAGATACATAGTACTACGCCAAGATACGTCAGAACGCGGACTCCGACTGCTTGCCGCCAGAAATACTCGTACGCTTTGGGCTCCCTGGATTCCTTGGATTCCAGAACTCCTTTGATCGAGCATTGCTTATTCACCTATCCAAAACGCCACGCTGCGACGCGGCGTTGCGGCCTGGCTGATATTGGTACGAAAGAGGTGTGTTGTGACAATTTAGTCTTATGCCCAGCCAGCTGGCACACTCTGACTTGTGGAGCTCCTTCCGCATGTTCGTATATGCAATAAAGCATCCTTCAGCCGCCCACTAACGCACGTGCATGGGTTCGCGGTGTGCCACCTCTCCCCATCGAGCGCAACTTTATGCGTACTTTGTGCAAGGCCCTAAATATGTGTCTTTTCGGAGTGCGTATCTTACCGAATACTCGAAGCCATTAAAGTGCTAGGCGTCACCGTTCTCCACACGAGTAATTGCTTTGTATTAATCCTATTCTCGGCGTATCCATTTATAAAACACGTGTGCGAACAAAGGAATGAAAACAGTTCTGTGGTTTTTTAGCTTCAATCCTACTGGCTTGGACTACCAGTTTCCTCTAGTATGTCTCCGATCGACCATCGCCGGTACCGACTGCTTTCGGTAACCAACCAGCTGTTTACACGATATTACAATACTTTTGTTTCGCACATCCCGGCGGCAAAACAAAAAAAAAATACTTTAAAAACTGCATTATTGGCAACTAGCCGTGATCCAACTGACTCTTATTTCCAAATCCGTTCAGTTTGAAGCCAACAAAGGGTTTTCAGGCGGTCTAATAAGCAATCTTGCAGCACTAATAAGTCAGAAAAACCAACGGGTGGTAACATACTCGTATACGACGTATTGCTTCGAGGCATCCGGACGTCTCTGAAGAGGCGTCATCTTGCGAGCCCTTACTGAACAATATAAAGAAAAGCAAGTTGTTGCCCTGTTGGCGGCAAAAGTATCAGTAACGGAGGTGTGCCAAAATAGAAATAGTTGCTTTGATGTTCCAGTGCGCCTTGCGGGCCCGTTTCGAGGCCCGGTGGGCTGTCGTCATATTTAGGCTGTCATGGCTGTGCAAAGCTGCCATTGGTGCTGCAATATGCTGCTGTATTTCTTACACAGCGTTTCTAACACCATGTATGAGCATTTTGGCCGAGGCAATTCTGCAGCAGCCTAGTTTATTATTTATTGCCGTTTTATTCGCAAGAAACTGTACAAAAGCCTGTTCTGATATTCTAATATTCACCTTATACTATCTCCCTCCGGATCTATTCCTCTTGTCTAGTAAACATATACATTTGTTGTTGTCATCATCTAACTGATTATCACGTCAGTACAGAATGTAGCAACTTGCAGTTAAAATCAAGATGTTATTCGATAGTTGGTACAAGCAATCTCGCTGGATCAGTTACGGGATATGATATGGGGTAAGCCATATAACCCGCGGTCAACAATCTGCCATGCAACGGACCCTCAGCCCTTGTGAAATCTGTTGGGCTGATGACGATGCACATTCTATTGAATGTTTCTATCCAGCGCTGCTCGCCAGGCTGCTGATGAATATACCCTCGCCCGCAATGCCACGCCCTGATAGCATGCTGCAAGTGCGGCGATGCGAGCATGGGAGGATGCTGCCGTTTCTGGGGCTGCGTGCTTCTCTGCTGCCGTACCGCCGTGGTGTCGGCGGTGGCGTCGGCCCTCCTGACCCACCGCCTCCTGGGTTGATGGGACCCGGACGCGGCCTCGGAGCAGGTGATGGCGGAGGATTTGGGACCGGAAGAAAAGCTATACGTCTGGCGGGCCTTGCGAGTAAGCCGGCAGCCGGTGCTGCGTGCTCCCATGCTGGGCCCAGGTCGATGGGGCTCTGATATTGCTTCTTTGTCTGGATTGATCGAAGAGTACAAGTGCCGTTCCGCAGGCCTTGGCCACTGCGAACGTTTGGGAGACATGCCGAGGTCCAGAAGAAGACTAGGACAGGAGTGTGGCCGGCAAACATTGTCAAGAGGAGCAGGTGAGTGAGGCTTTGTATCGTTGTTTGTGTTGGGCAGTTGAGGCGAGGTGAAGAAATCTCCCTGATGAGAACCGTTCTGATTGTGGGAGCAGAAGCGTACGAGAATGTCTTAGAAAGTTAAACTTGCAAACAAAACACAGACAGAGTCTGTGAACAAAAGGATCCTGAAGGCTCAGACACGATATCTGATATAAGGAAATAAAAGACAAGACCAGCATAACATCGTGAGGACAGCGTGCCATTTTTATATTGAAGCATGCCCAGGCGACACGCAGAGAGTGGCCGGATCGTAAAGGCCACTTAGCAATGGAGCAGTTGTTGAAAAAAACACAGAGGCCCGTCAATGAAGCCATGCTGGGCATACTGAGATGTTTGACGGCGGTCATGCGCATGGTAGAGGGCCAAAGTCTTGAAAATAAAAGGCGAGCGCCAGACTCTGGCCGTATTCGAGGCCCAAATGTGGCGAAGTAGCAGGCGCCGCAAATTCACCGCAGGAACACAAGTCTCGAATAGGATTACTGAGTCGACTTTCTATTTTGGAGTTTGCTTTAGTAAAGCATATGGCCGGATATTTTTTCTTGGTTTTTGTTTTGGCAATGCCTGGCGAGAATGGAGCGAAGCAGAGGTTCCTGTCTGATGGCAAAAGAGCCGCGCAGTCATTTCGGCGGCCATGGAATTTCTGAATACACAATCAGCCTGGAGGCTCATGCCTGGCAAGATACCATCATCGGTACCAAAAAAAGAATCCTAAAGCATGAAATGGTATTGGAAGCGCTGTGCCTCGTGAGGGCCTAGAGCGCACAAAGCCGCCTGGTCCTGGGATCTTCATGTCATGCAGCATTAGCAAGATGATCAGTCAACCTCTCGGGGATTAATGTTCAAGTGCGCACCCACGCAAGGAGAGCCATGAACAATTATATTACACTTAATGCAAACAAACAACTAAGCACCTGAGCGTATTAACCGAGGGAACAAATAGGGATGTTTTCTTGTGCCTTACTACGGCACTCCCAAGTGGCTGCTCATCAGCTTTTCCCATAATCCATCATAACAAACGCTGTCTCATACCCATTCGAAGCCCATTTGAGAAATCATTGCACCTCAGCTCCTGCTTCTGCTGCGGGATATTGACCAGTTCCGTTGCCCTGGGCCGTCCCGACCACGGCCCCGTTGGGTGGTCTCACGTTCATAGCCCCTTCGGCCATCTGCAGCACCGCCATAATCACCCCCATCGTCTGTGCGAGAGCCCCGGAAGCTGGCACCGCCGCCCCCATTTCTGCCGCGACCACCAAACCCGCCTCTGCCCTGCCCTTGTCCGCCTTGCCGTCTATTCCACCCACCGTGGCGGTTCCGCGGGGGCGGAGTCGGGGATCGCGACCGGCTCGAGCGAGGCGAACGACTGCGGTATCGCCGGTGGCCGTCATCGGGGGATCTAGATCGGCTTCTTGACAGCGAGGGTGGCCGGTATGTGTCAAAGGCGCGGGAGCTGCTGCTGAATCGCCCTGGGGACCTGGGGCGCCCGCGACCGCCTCGTGGAGCTGCGTGCGGCGCGTTCCGAGGATTGAAGCTGCCGCCACGTCTTGCAGCAGACGGCGGCGGCGGCGAGAACTTTTGGCGCGGTAGAACGATGGAGACGTTTATAGTGGCGCCGTCGAGCTGGGCCTCATGCATATGTGCGATCGCAGCCTCCGCGTCCAGCTCGTCCACAAACAGGATGTAAGCAGTTCCGCGATTTGTTCCAGCTAAGTGGGTGCGAGAAAGTTTGACTGTCAGCCCGAGAGTGGGAAAGTATGGAAGAAAACTATTGTCATGCTCAATTCAGCTTCCGCGCGAACCGTTGACCTTACATAAGCGACTAATGGGTAGATCGAGGTCGCGAATCTGCCCAAACTGGCCGAATATTTCGTATAGATGGTCCTCGTTGACGTTCTTTGTTAGCCGCTCGACAACGATCTGCAACAAGACAGTCTCATATTAGCAGTGTTCTCCCGACGCACATGACTTCTGCAGGGCTGTTTGCTTGCTATCTCACCTTTGTGTTCCTGACAGGTGTAGGGCTTCTGCTGCGACCGACAGTCCTGTTGTGGCGATCGAAGTTTCGACCAGGGCTGGGGCTACCATGGCGGTGCTGGCTGCCGCGACCCGGCGGAGATACAGAGCCGCTGCCATATGGAGAGGGCGAGCGGGAGTACCGTTGCTGCAACGGCGAGTTTGAACGTGAGCGGCCGGATTTGGGAGAGAAGGAGCGCGGCCGACTACGGCCTCGTGACAGTGACCGAGACGGAGAGCGGCCGTCATATGCCGGAGACAGAGCTCCAGAAGCCATCTTAAGGGGGCGTGGACGGTTAGGAGAGGTGATGAGGAGGCCAGGAAGGAAAAGAACGCGATGCTTTTCTGTTCGAGACACTGAGAGAATGGACGTGAATCCAAACGCGAACTACAAGTGATCTAAAACATCACGTGACATTACCTCACTGGTGTGGGGCATGGCGGGCGCGCCAATGTTTTACCGGGGCGCTTCACAATAATAGGCAGAGGTGTGTATTGCGTGGGCTCAGGCTGTCTTGTGTCTAGTCTTGTAGCCTTCTAGCATCGGCCACGATACCTGCGCATCTGATTGTTCTCTCATCCCGCACCGAAACGACGTGATCGCCACAGACACGTCCAAGGCCAAACTCCTCCGTACCACCTGAACGCTCTCTTCGCCCTGTTATCATGTCGGAAGCTGCGCTGAAGCCGGAGAAGGACTTCTCCAAGGAAGCTGCCAAGCAGATCTCCGAGTGCACGGAGCTTGCAAAGGTTGGAAATACCGACCCTGCCCTACCTTACAAGGGGAAAGGGAAATTGGAAATTGCGCATCACGTTTGCTGACACTTGCTATGTGACAGACCGACGTCCATGCAGCTGTCGAGAAGCTGGGGCTGCTGGAGAAGCAGACTCGCCAGGTAAGCCAGCGACCTGCCCTGCATTTTTGTGTCTGCATGTGTCTGCATGAAAGTAGCTGGCAGGAAACTGACGAGTCGGCCGCAAAACGGAAACGATAGGCATCTGATCTGGCATCTACCTCGAACATACTGGTCGCTATCGTCACGATCTGCAAGGATGCAGGCGACTGGAGCTTTCTCAACGACCAGGTTCTGATCCTGTCCAAGAAGCATGGGCAGCTGAAGCAGGCAATCACGAGGATGGTGCAGACGGTGATGGGCTTTCTCGACGGCACGCCGAACCTGGCGACGAAGCTGTCGGTGATCGAGACGCTGCGGACGGTGACGGAGGGCAAGATCTTTGTCGAGGTCGAGCGCGCCCGCGTGACCAGGATCCTGTCGGACATCAAGAAGAAGCAGGGCGATGTGAAGGCGGCGACGGATGTGCTGTGCGAGCTGCAGGTCGAGACGTTTGGGTCGATGAGCCGGCGAGAAAAGACTGAGTTCATCCTGGCGCAGGTCGGCCTCTGCATCGAGATCGAGGACTGGACACAGGCGGCGATCCTCAGCCGGAAGATCAGCACAAAGTACCTGTCGCGGAAACCGAAGAAGACGGCTGAGCAGTTGGAGAAGGAGAAGAAGGAGCGGGAGAAGAAGATTGAGCGGGGCGACGAGGTGGAGGAGGAGAAGGAGGACGACGTCACGGACCTAAAGCTGCGCTACTACGAGCAGCAGGTCATCCTCGCCAAGCACGACGACAAGTACCTGGATGTTTGTAAGCACTTCAGACAAGTTTTGGACACGGAGGCCGTCGAGAGCGACCCCCTGAAGCTTCATGCGGTAAGCTGTCCCTTTTTTCCCCCTCCCCCTACTCTATCATTTCTCGTATCTCCCATACCCACGTACGATATCTGCAATAGCAGTACACAATGCACTGTGGTGGTTGCTAACTGCTCATCTGCCTAAAAGGTCCTGCAACGTATCATATACTTTGTCATTCTCGCACCCTATGACAACGAGCAGAACGATCTCCTCGAGAGAATTGCCCGGGACACGCGGAACAGCCAGATCCAAAAGGACGCAGAGCTCCTCAAGCTCTTCACAGTGCAGGAGCTGATGCGGTGGCCAGAGGTGGCCAAGGTGTTTGGGCCGTACTTGACGGAGACGGACGTGTTCGACGCCGCCGAGGGCGACTCGGACGACCCGAAAGCCTTTAAGCGCTGGCAGGATCTGCGCAAGCGCGTCATCGAGCACAACGTCCGCGTGGTGTCCAAATACTACACACGCATACGGATGGGCCGGCTGACACAGCTGCTCGACCTGACAGAGGACGAGACGGAAAAGTATATTAGCGACCTGGTGACGTCCAAGACCATCTACGCTAAGATCGACCGGCCCGCCCGCATCGTCAACTTTGCCAAGCCAAGAGATGCAGACGACATCCTCAACGACTGGAGCTACGACATGAAGAGTCTGCTGGGTCTACTGGAGAGGATCGACCATCTCATTACTAAGGAGGAGATGATGGCGCGCATCCAGACGGGCGCGTCTGGGAAGTCGGACAAGAAAAAGGCGGCGGCGGTGAAATGAGAGCGGCAGTGTACTTCTTTTTTTCCCATTACCTGTTTAACGGAAAGGCCGAGTTAGAACGAACCCCGTGCATAAGGAGAGGGGTCCCTTGTACTCGTATGGTAATACAACGGAGTTGTCTCCCTGAAAAACGCCCTGTATAGTATGGTCTATTATGTCTATATGTCTATTTGTAACTTTGATTCTTGCTGGGAGGATCCAACTGCTTTGGTGTGCCAGCGGGAAGGGGGTATGGCTAGCTCTTTTTACTCGATTTCTCATACATATATATGTTTTTTTTGCAAGCTTTGTTTCTTCTCTTCTTTGTTTCACGCCTGAGCGGCGTCAACATCGCCCTCAACCTTGGGCTCCTCGGCATGGTCCTTGATGAAGCCAATCACCGGCATGGCCCACTGCTTGCTCACCGGCACGTAGTGGCCGCCGGGATGGACGACCACTACGGGGTCTACGCACCGCTCCGCCAGCGCGCGGCTGCGGCTCTCCTCGACAATGGTGTCCAGGCTGCCAATGTAATGCAGCGTCGGCGTGCTGATCACCGGGTCCAGGAGCCAGGCGAGGGTTTCGGGCGGCGTGTAGAAGCCGCTGTAGATGATGGCGAAGCGGAGGGCGCGATGGCCGTTGGCAGTGCGCACGGCATCGACCCATTTTGCTTCTGATGGCTGTTTCCGGGGCGGCTGCTCCAGGGCCGCAGTGAGCAGGGCCGCCAGCGCACCTCCCTGGCTGAAGCCGACGACGCCGTCGATGCCGCCGGCCTCGGCGATGGGTGCGGCCAGAGACTTCAAGCCCTCGTCAAAGAAGCGGTAGTTGCCCGTGGCCTCGTCCCAGCGCCACCATGCCCAGGCATCGGGCTCATCGGGGGGGGCGGGGTCAGCGCCCTCGGCGCCTTCAGCGGCCTCTGCCGTTCTCGGCTGGAATCCGGGGATCTGGTCTGGCAGCAACCGGATCGGCGCTGTCGGGAAGATGAGCTTCGGGAACAGGCCGGAGGGCGCCAGCGACTTCTGCAGCAACTTGTCTAGCGAACGCGTCTTGTTGCGGAATAAAGCTCCCGACTGTGTGTATCCTGAACGAGGCCAAAAAAGACACGAAAAAAACCGGGCGACATCAACATCAATAACAGCAACAGCAGGCGACTAGAATAAAGTTGTAGACCCAAAACTAGGGGGGGGCTGGGCTACTAACCGTGCAGCATCAGGATCTTGACAACCTTCTTTCCGGCTGCCGGATCGGCCTTGGCCTGCTTGTCTGCCATTGTCGCGATATTCTTGGCTGTCGCGATTGTCCTGGCTGTCCTGGTTGCGCGAGGGAGAGGCCTGTAGAGCTGCAAGGCGGTCTGTGGACGTAGTCTGCAGATGAAAGCCACACAAGATGTCATCTAGTTATCAGTACCGTTGATAATGGCGACCGGCGACTAAAAAAAAAGTTTCGTCGTCCGGATTGGTTGTGGTGGTCAGATTTTGACTGGTTGCTTTCGACGGGGTCTGTCCCCTTAGGCCGAGAAATAATAGCACGGCTAATGAGTCACCGGAAGGCCAAACACCGACCGGCCATGGCCGGTATCCCCGTTCTTTCACACCCGCACGGCGACACTCTGCGATGTGGCAGGCCTTTCCGCTGCAATAAACACGTGCTCTCTCGTCTACTCCGTCTTCGTACGCTTGCAGCAATCGTATGTATTCGGCCTCTTTTCGGCTGCCAGACATGCATACTTTCAAGGACAGAACACTCGATCTCGTCAGGGCCCCATTGCCATTGCCATTGCCACTGCGATGCAAAAGAAAACTGGGAATTTTGTACCTTGCACAGTTTTTAATTTACATGTCTAGCCTTTGCCGGGGCTGGGCAGCTAAGCAGATGAAGTTGGTCCCGTACACCATATGTCTTCTCAGCAATCCTCATATCCTCGCTCTGCCTTTTTTGTCTAGTGCTTCTCCGCCTTCGCGTGCACGTTCCTCGGGTCGTTCTTGAACTCGGCGGCTGGAAAAAAAAAGGGTAAGAAAAAGTCAGCAAGCTTGCAATGGCAGCTCACAAGGGTCCAGCTTCGGGGGAGAACACAAATGGAGGAAAACTTGAATTGGGAACAGGGAACGTACACTGCGACATGGCGTTCTGTGCTGCATTGACTCCATAGGCAATGACAATGCCAGCGGCGAAGAATGGTGCCATCGGCCGCACTGAGCAAGCATCGTTTGTTAGCAAGCAATGCTTTTGGAGGCAGGTTTGAGAAGTTTGATTCGACGTACGGAAAGGCGCCGGGAACTTCTTCAGTGGGGCAACACCGAACCAAGACATCGCGATGGATCAGAGGCGGCTTGTTTGAGTCTGTAGAGGGAAGACGAGAGGGCGGGACGCGGTGCGAGCTTGCGGTCGGGAGCGTTGTTTTGTTGAGGGTGTTGGCTTTCCTGGATTTTTTCCCCCCCCCGAAACACCTCAATTGCTTAGATCCCGCGACAGCCCGAGCCCAGAATTACCTGCCTTAGGCAACGAGAATGGTAGTCACGTGTCATCTTCACGCTAGTCCAAGAACAAACAGCTAACACGAGTAGCTCATGCCATGTGACATCACTGTCACTTGTCTGATGCTACCCCAGCTTCTGAGACAAAGCTTACTAGGTACTGTGTGCAGTGAAGAGGGGAAGGAAGGGGGCACCTGCCGCACCTGCGGTGCCGCAACATCTCCTCTTCCCTCCTTTGCAAAGCATTGAATTGCTCTTCCAAGCTTCCCATCCAATAACCCCGCGAGTCCCCCCCCCCATTGCTTCCCCAGATCTCAGCCATCGACGTGTCTGTGACAGTCAGGTGCTGCCTATTGGGCCGGTCGTTCTGTTGCTGCCAAGATTTGTCGCCTCGGCCGCTGCTGCTTCGTTGCCGTGGAAGCTTCCTACATATCTGTCAACTGTTGCCCGCTTCAGCAGGATTGAAGCTCAGCTGCTCAATCATTCAACTTTTACTGTTTTTCCATCACTGCTCCTTTTCCGAACTCTATCCCTCTCCAAAACATCACAAAATGTTTTCAGCGAAGCCTTTCCTTCGGGCCGCTACGTCCTCTGCGCCGCTGTACGGCGTCCGGTCGTTCGGCAGCACCGGCTTAGTTCTCGGCAATAAGCTGCGAGCCCGCGTACCGTCTCTGGCAGACATCGAGCCGGAGGCCACAGACGAGTTCAACAGAAAGCAAAAGGCCTTCCGGGAGCACCTTATGGAGGCTCAGAAGGCGATGGATGCGAGTGCGTTGTCCTCTTCATCTTCTGCTGCAGCGGAGCCAAAGGATACCTCGGCTGCTGTTCAGGGCCTGGGCTCACTGAGTACTGCCAAAGGAAGCGCTGCCGGGGTCTCTGACAAGGTCCCGAGCCGCAAACAGGGGCCAATCTCCAGTCTAATCTATGGCACCAAAGAAGGGCGGGAGCTCGACGCGCAGATCGAGGCCAGCTTCAGCCAGCTGTTGGCGCGGGGGAAATACATGCACTCCATCATGTTTCATTCGGTGAAGCCTGACAAGGTGGAGGAATATGTAGACCTGGTGGGCAAGTGGTATCCCCAGATGGCCAACCTGCCGGAGAATAAGGTGCATCTGGTTGGAAGCTGGCGAACCGAAGTGGGTGACTGCGACACATTTGGTAAGCTTTAGCCACCCTGTCTGTCTGCCTGCTTGCTCATTCTCGTCATGCTATGCTCGTTTTCTCGTTCGTTCTCCTCTGACCTCTTCAGTGCACATCTGGGAGTACCAGAGATACCAGGGTTACCATTCGTCGATCAAGACAGCGTCTCGCCATCCCGACTTCCCAGAATTCGACCGCAAGCTCAGGACGCTCATCAACTCCGAGAACATCTCTCTAATGCAAGAGTTCTCCTTCTGGCCCACTTCACCGCCGCGCCAACTTGGCGGCCTGTTCGAGCTGCGATCCTACACGCTCAATCCGGGCGATCTTCTGGAATGGGAGACGCACTGGCGGCGTGGGCTCAAGGCCAGGAGAAAGGTCATGGAGGGAGTCGGTGCATGGTTTGTCCAGATTGGAGAACTCAATACCGTCCACCATCTCTGGCAGTTTGCCAATCTGGAGGAGCGCAAGGTCCAACGAGAGAAGAGCTGGGGCATCGAAGGTTGGAGCGATACGGTGCACAAGACGGTGCCCCTCATTCAGTCGATGAAGTCGCGCATCCTGGTCCCTATGCCCTGGTCACCCGTGTCTTGACAAGTCCCAGGCTTGTCAGAGTATTGTGATTCGCTTGTTATGTCCTCTTGTCCTGATTGCATATTCACTACATGTTCCGGTGACTGCGTGCCTTTGTCGCTCTTTCTGCCGTTTTTAAGATGCATTATCATCCCAAATATCAAAATCAAACGCATTGCATAGTTAAGCTCCATGTGTGAAAAATATCAAAAGACAAGCGAGGATGCTGGACATCCAACGATAAGAGAAATGAGAGAACTGAGGCTCAGGCATGCAGGAAGGTGTCTCCTATGTAGAATTGCAGAGTGAACGCATTACTGCATATACTAAATCAATCCTCCAGTTCCTCGCCCATGACGGCAGCAAGATTCTGGCGTGCTAGACGCAGGGCATGATTCAGAGCGCCCAGCTTGGCGCTCAGACTTAGTAGGCTGGGGTCTGCGCTTTCTATACGGACCTTTTCCCGAACATAGACCTCGGCCGGTCCTTCGGGGCTTGACTCCTCCGTGTCCGAAGTCGCGCCTCCAGCCGGCTGTGGCGGGTGCAGGCCCTTGGCCGTGCCGTCCTCACAGGTGTAAGTGAAGACTTTGTCGGCTTCATCGTGCTCGATGCGGCGAGCAGTGCCGAGAGCCAGCGCAAACTTCATCCCGAGATTGATGGGGATACCGGCGGGTTCGAGGGCGCGCAGCCAAAGGACCAACTGACTGTCCTGCAAGCCGATGTAGAAGCTGACGGCAGACGGAAGCTCCGGCGAAAAGTGAGACAGCGACACTGACCGCGTGCTCCATGCGGGATCTCCGGGGGTGGTTGCCGGGCCCTTGAGAAGGGTCAGGGCATCCGCAAGAGCCTGTGCGAGCACCCGGAGCTGTGTGGAGATAAAAGTGTCGTTTCTTCCGTGAAATGGCGGGATTGCTGGGTCCCCAGACGGCCGCCGTGACTGCGGATAGGAGTAGGCCAGTGTGAGGGCCAGGAGGTCAATGGATCGAGTGAGGAGCGTGTGCAGCGCATCAAGAGGAGCGATGGTGATGGGATGCCGAGAATCAATGGTCAAAGTCTGATGGGGGAGGGTCCGGAGACGGATGTGCATGGTCTGAGGAGGGGGAAAACGTCAGTGGAGGTAGGAGAGGAGGGAGAATCGGGCAGGACGAGGAGAGGAGAGGTCTTGCCTACCCCTCTGACGATCTGGGTGCCGCGCCGAGTGATATGTCCCTTGACCGCCTCGTTTCGAGGCGTGCTCACGACCAGAGTGTTGCCCTGGCCATCAGGCCCCAGCAGCTTGTAGCAGTCTTCCAGGCTCTGTTTCAGATGGGCGAGGGTTTCCCTAAGCTCGCCGAGCTGCCAGTCCAGCTCCCGTCTCTGCGAGCCAGCAGTCACATTGGTCAGCATGTCATCTCTGTCGCCAATATATGAGGTTTCCTCGCGGAAGCAATAGGCAGTTTTGGACTCGGAGCTCGAGCCGGGCTCGCAAAGGGCGTCCACAACGAGCCAGTCAAAAAAAGTCCCCTGATAGGTGTCCATTGCTGCGTCTTCTCGAATAGGCCAATGCCCGCATAACAAACGTAAGGCTGCATACCTGGGTCGCCTGGAGCTCCTTTTGTAGTTCCTCTAATGGGAGGTGTGGCCAAATTTCCAGCGACATGCTGATGACCGTGTCCTCATACAAAAGTCTGGCCGCTGCCTACGTTTGAGCAATCACCGTTGGCCGAACTGGTGGAGACAGGCATCCATATTATCTCTCGTCGCCGCTCCGCTGTCGTGTGTATGGCACAGAAGGAAGCCAGTTTCGGTCTAGTAGACTTCTCTGGCAAGCCGGCTTTGCTATCTCGTTGAGGTGGCGGAAACGATGCGCAGCTGCGCCTCGGACTCTGGATCGGGATGCTTTGAGGTGTTTGTGTCTGAGCAGAGCGAAGCTTGTCTGTCAGAGCCGGGCAGCTGTCGTTCTAAAACTAGAAGGCGGTGAAGAGGTGCAATAAAATGCCCCACATGTATTTGCTGCGATAAGATCGAAATCGCAAAAAGCTTCCTTTTCTACCAAAGGTTCCTCAATCTACAATCTACCATGGCTATTATATGGCAATGGCGGGGAAAGCTGCTCCGACGGTGACCGAAGATCGAAAAGAGAAGATGGGGCGTCTGCAACCCGGTATGTAACGCATCTTAATTCTTCTGTCTGTCTTTTTTGTTTCATTTGCTCGCTTCCTTCATTGCTTTCGTCGAAGATGGTAAAAGTACTAAGATCCCGTCTGTTTTTCCTGCAGGCGTCATTGCGCGTCGGAGACCCATAGTCGGACGCGGCCACCCAGCGTCGGCATTCGGCAAGCCGCTCGGGGTGATCTACGTTTCACGCCAGGCCCCGTTCATGTCTCTAGTCAACCGCGCGATCAAGACGCTGGACGAGGGCCCCGGCGGCGCAAAGTGGTCGGCAACGAAAGTCCTGCCGCTCAACGACCGCGTCCGGGCAAACCGAGAGGCGATCGCGGACGCGCCCGCGTCGTCAAAGCGGACCGACCTGCGGGCCGTGCGCCAGCGCGAGGTTCATCTCGTGGCTACGGGCCACGCGATCAGCAAGCTGGTCATGGTGGCCGCCTGGTTTCAGCGCCAGCAGGGCTATGTGGTGCAGGTGCGGACGCGGTGGTCTGCGACGGTGGACGATCTGCTGATACCTGGTGACAACGGGGCGGGCGAGACGAGCAAGACGGGCAAGACGAGCCAGACGAGCCAGACGGACAGCCACAACACTGCTGGCAACGGCGACGGTCTGGAGGGGCCGAGATTATCTGACGAGCAAGGCGGGGGGCAGAATGGGAGACCTGAAGCGCGGCAACAAGAAGAGGCAGCTGAAACCGAGTCCCAGAGGCCGAGACACGAAGCCCGGCTCCGAAATGTCAGTTGTCTGGAAGTGGCTATCCGGCTAGCCTAGCTTGCTCTACGATGAGCTCGTGGTCAGCACTGGTATATTTCCCGGGGCTTCACACAAAAGACAGTAGCAGTGAGGCCATGCGAGCAATTATTACAGAGGAGTGTCCGGAAGAGGGAAAGCGATGGCTTGCGCCCCCTCATACGAAGATGTTCCCAACGCAGAATGAAGCGGCCGTCACTTCTCTAAGCTCGCTCGTATTCTCGTATTCCACACGCGATCAGACGTGTGAAGAAACGGGCATGGGCGATTCCCATTCAGAGCTAGCAGTAATGGCACTCTGCTCTTTCAGCCATCTTGTTGCACTTAGCGCGTCCCCACAAGGCTTTAATGAGGGATTCAGGGATTGACAGCATTTCCACAACGGGATGGCCTTGACTGGGAAAATGTCGTCTGACTCTCCCTTACGGAGTGTTAATTGCCTCCTGAATGTGTGCCTGCATAAACTCACTGAGCTACTGTTTGTTTCATAGAATATCTTGCGTCTACAGAGTATTCTGCAGGCTCAGAAACAGCAAGAGAGAGAGAAACACACCCAAAGAGAGACATGCATGTCACGTGCTCTATGAGATGATAAAAGTGACCCTTGATCTGGCATGAAGAGCACTCGCCCACACAACTGCTCGTGCTCATGCTATTAATATTTTCATATCCTCATCTCCCCACGAAGGCCCCTGGAGTGCTGGTTGAAAACATATCCCTGCTCGTCACGATACAGACACTCCCCTGCGGCTCGCATGTGGGAGCCTGCAACGAAGTACTCATACGGGAAGGATACGTACGAGTACATAGACCCGTTCAGAGCAACACCCGAGGCTAAAGGCTAAATAAAACGTTTTAGTTCCGCTGGCCCATGATCCTATCTTATACCCAGTATTCTGCTAGACGTTTTGTGTCTGTTGCTGCCCTTTGTGGTTGGACATTGTCCGTGGCACCGGACAACAGACGATTTTTCCCCATTCAAGAGTCCGACGGTAAGCAGCCACACATTGGGGTCGGAAATACGGGCAAAGCATGGCAGATGCAGAGCACTCATATGTGCAGAGAAAGCCAGCAGAAGCGCATTTTATTTGGGGGGGGGGTGTTTTAAGTCGCAGGTCGTCCAGACAGGAAGCAGACAGGAAGCAGAAGCTGCTGCGACTTGCAATCCAGGGGTAAGACGAGAACGTTCAGAGCGGCAGCACGGATCACGGCCGGAGCCCCGGATTTCCCGCTGCAGTCCGGCAGCTAGCAGCACCTTTACGGCCTTATCCTTTTTTCTTTTTTTTTTGCCCTCCTGTAGTCGTTCCTTTTTACAGCTCGCTGGAAAGGGGGCCGCTGCAACGAAGTGGTGCTGGCACAAGTGCTGCTGCCGCAAAGCGCCAAGTTGTTGGTAGTTGTTCGCAAAAACGAATCGCTGTATCTCGTTAGCTTTTCTCAATCCGTCTCTCACTCTCGGTCTCTCTATCCCTCTTTCTGTCCCCGGCTTGTCTGCGAGGACGGGGGCAGTCCATGACATAATGTCCGGCCCTTGTGTTCTGTGCTGGGCTTCTCCAACATCGTCCGGGCGGACTCGTCTCTCTGCCCGGCGCATCAGGGTATATATCTGCTCGTGAAGTCCCAGAAGCCGGGATGAATGTCGTATTATCGTGCATCTCATCTTTCCAACAAAACAGTCTACAACTCAGAGCCTCATACCACCTTTTTTCAACAGCCTTTCATCCCTCTCTTCTCAACCTCTTCTTCTTGTAAAGAAAAGTTGCCACACTGGCCAACTTCATCACCTACATCGTCCAAGTCATCGCCCGTCTCTATCGCGCTATCTTCCGGTCAAAACACCAGAAGAATTCCGTGCTGCCCTTTTCGTCTTCCGCCTCCTCCACCACCGGCCTCAACAACAACAAAAACAACATATCCGCAGCCATGCCTTCCACTACCGCCACCGGCAGCACCAGCAGCAAGTACGATGCTATTCCGGGCCCGCTAGGCCTGCCGTCAGCCTCGCTGGCCGGCAAGGTTGCGCTTGTGACGGGCGCCGGCCGCGGCATCGGCCGCGAGATGGCGATGGAGCTGGGCCGCCGCGGCGCCAAGATCATTGTCAACTACGCCAACAGCGACGTGTCCGCGCAGGAGGTCGTGGCGGCCATCAAGAAGGCTGGCTCCGACGCCGTCGCCGTCAAGGCCAACGTGTCCGACGTCGACCAGATCGTCTACCTGTTTGCCGAGGCCGTCAAGGCCTTTGGCAAGCTCGACATCGTCTGCTCCAACTCTGGTGTCGTCAGCTTCGGCCACGTCAAGGATGTCACGCCCGAGGAGTTCGACCGCGTCTTCAGCGTCAACACCCGCGGCCAGTTCTTCGTCGCCCGCGAGGCCTACAAGAACCTTGAGGTCGGCGGCCGCCTCATCCTGATGGGCTCCATCACCGGCCAGGCCAAGGCCGTGCCCCGCCACGCCGTCTACTCGGCCAGCAAGGGTGCCATCGAGACCTTTGTCCGCTGCATGGCCATTGGTGCGCACACTTTCTCGCTTTTTCTTTCCCTTTTCCTATCAGTCTCCCTCACACACATGCGTATGCTAACAAATCAGACTTTGGTGACAAGAAGATCACCGTGAACGCCGTCGCCCCCGGTGGCATTAAGAGTAAGACTGCCTATTGCCATTGGCAGTACCATGAGAAGTCAATTGCTAACGTCTTATTTACAGCCGATATGTACCACAAGGTCTGCCGTGAATACATCCCCGGTGGCCTGAGCTTCACCGACGAGGAGACGGATGAGGTAAGCAGGAGTGTAATTCTGAATAGGAGTCCCAGAGTCTTTTGCTAACATTGTGCGAAAACAAAGTACGCTGCTGGCTGGTCCCCGATACACCGTGTCGGTCTTCCCATTGATATCGCACGAGTTGTGGCCTTCCTTGCCTCCCAAGACGGTGAGTGGATCAACGGCAAGGTTCTCGGCGTAGATGGCGGTGCTTGCATGTAAGAGCGTCCGAGTGATATACATATACATACAGTCTTTTGTTTCATAGTATGGACTTCAGCCTAGCATCGGCACTCTTCAAAAGGGAGTTGACGGTTGCAGAGTGATGAACAGCGGCGGAGCCTTTTTTCAGATAGAACCCGTACAGAAACTTGTATTTTTCTCATCTTATCTTCCCTCTCATTTTCGTGCAGACTTCCCGACTTATTCAACTGTGAAAAATAAGCTTTTGTCTATATTAGGCCTTCTTTTATCGTAGACGCGTTCTACTGCGCACTTGAGAATGCTCAATCTTCAGATGAAAGAATTACAGGAAAACATATATTGTCTCTTGCGTTGAATACCTAGCCCCAAGTTGCATCTTGTAGCTTGCATATGATATTGATATTGTCTCATAGATCTTCAAAAAAACACAAAAACCAGCATTTATTTTTGGTTTATCAATCATGACCAGAACACGTCTGTATGAAAAGGGACCAGAGAGGCGTCAATTTGAAAAAGTTTGCAGTGCTTAAATTGAAAACATCAATTTGATAAAAACAAAACAAAACGCTATATTTATTCTACTGCAGTTTTGACACTGCAAGCAACGTATTAATTATCCTGAGGAGTTCCTCTAGCATGGGACCAGAAATATGCCCGTATACCAACAAGCTTTCCCACTCCCCATTCCAGCCGAAACTTATACTACAGAATATTAACATTACAAGAAGCCTAATACATGAACGACCCGTTGCTTTTTTTCCCCCAACCCTCCGATCCGTTCCTCCTTTTTTTGCCTCTTCCATCTATACACAATCAATACATTTACTTGCACAATATTCAAGACACATTATCAGAATCGTCGCACGACCTGCGTGAGTTTCGAGACGAGCTTCGAGAAGAGTACAAATCCGACTTTTTGATGACCTGGCTGAAACAACGCAAATTATGGTATGTTAGCAAGACAATCATACAGTAGAGGCATGTAACGTAGGCATTCATGCAATGTAGGCATGCAACTTTGGGGGGAGTTAGCACTCACAATCTTCCTCGGTCAGAAGCGCTTCGCACAATGACAAGCTCATCCTTCTGCCCCTTTCCTTTTTTCTTCTTGGACGAGCTGTTAGACGAATCGGATGACCGGCCACGCAATTTTGCCAGCTGTCCTTGCAGAGCAGCTACTTCATCCCGAGACGTGGCATACGCTGCATTAATCTGCTCCAACTGGCCGCTTGCACCGGCAAGCTGGCCAACCAGACTGTCATGCTGCTGTTGGAATGGTTCGAGTCTGTGGACTTCCTGCTGCAGGCGCACCACATGCTCCGAGTTGCTGTCGGCGAGTTGTTGAAGCCTGGACTTCTCGTCTGAGAGGCCCTGGTTGCTGCTCTCCAGAGCTTCTTGCTTGGATGAGAGTTCAGCGTGCGATTTGGTCAGCTCTTCGTGCTTCTGTTCTAGCACGTTGTGCTTCTCCACAAATTCGCTGTCCGGCCTGCTCGCCACCTCCTCCTTCAGCTTCTCGATGTCTGTGATGAACATTGCTTTCTCCGATATGAGCGTCCCATTTACCGCAGCGAGAGCCAATTTCTCCGACGAGAGAGTTGCGCTTTCCGCCGTGAGGGTTGCATTTTCTGTAGCGAGAGCCCCCTTTTCCTCTGTGAGGGTCGTGTTTTCAGTCGCGAGTGCCGCATTCTCCGTTGTGAGAGACTCATTTTGCGACGTGAGAGTCGCTTTTTCGGTAATGAGAATTGCGTTTTCCGAGCTGAGAGACTCCTTCTCTGAGATGAGAGCCGTCTTTTCCTCTTCAAGCTGGCCGATAGTTGAGTTCAGAGAAGTTTTGTCTTCTTCAAGTTGGCCAATGGTGGCGTTCAGAGAAGAAATAGAAGCCTCCGCTTCCTGGCGGAGCTCGTCTCGGGTGGTTTCGATTTCTTGTTCCTTTTCTGAAACTTGGGACTTTAGAGCTGAGTTCTCTTCCTGGAGTTGGGTTTTCGCTTCAGAAAGGGAGTCCATTTCTTGCTGCTTCTTCTCGATATCGGATTCCAGGCTCTTGACTTGGGTTTCGAGATCGTCAATGCGTCCTTGGAGAGAATCCCGCTGTGCACACCACTCGGCCTTTTCTGCTTCGAGGCTCTCCAGAGAATCGCCTAGGCCCTGCTTCTCGGTTTCCAACGCGTCAACATTGGACTGAAGTTCACTTTTTTTTTGCTCGAGCTCTGCTAGCGATGACTGAAGCTCTTGGTAGCTCTCTTCATGGCGAGTTTTCTCCTCTCGAAGCGAGTCGATCTCAAGCATTTTCTCCTCTGCCTCCTCCTGAAGTTTGTCGCGAGAAGCTGTAAGGCTGTCGAGCTCGGCTTCCTTGCCGGCCATATTTTCCTCCATTATGTCGAGGCGGCTCTGTAGTGCATCTCGGGTCGATTCCAGATCGGCGACTTGCGACAACAAGAGCGTGTTGAGCTCTTGTTTGGCGTCGCGAGCAGCAGTGAGCTGAGCTTCCAAGTCGCGAGCAGCGGTGACCTGGGCTTCCAAATCTGTGCACATTCCTTCCAGCACTATTTTTGATTCCTGAAGAGCTTGTTTCTCAGACTTCTCCTGCTGAAGAAGCTCTTCCGTCTTGTCCAAGTCGGCACATCGCTCCTTCAGTGCCGAATTCAGCTCCTCCAGTGCGTCTTTCGACTCCTGCAGAGTTTGTCTCGCAGACGTTTCCTGCGATAGAAGCACCTCCGTATGGTACAAGTTTGCACATCGGTGCTCCAAAGTAGCATTGAGCCCCTCTAGTGCCGCTTTCGATTCTTGTAGAGCTTGTCTCTCGGACCTCTCCTGTGCTAAAAGCTCTTCTGCTTTGCCCAAGTCTGCACATCGTTCCTCCAGTGTCGCCTTTAGCTCCTCCGCTGCCTCCTTCGACTCTTGCAGCGTATCTTGCAGCATCACTTTCTTAGATTTTTCTTGAGTCAGAAGCTCTTCCGCTGCTCGTAGATCTTCTTGTAGCTGGGTCGCCTTTTCCGCGTGCTGCTTGGAGTCTTGCAGATAAGATTCTTCGGTTTGACGATGGTTTTCAAGCTCAACTTGAAAGGTTTTGTTTTCTTCCTGAAGAGCTTCGACCTTTTCTGCAAGTTCCAAACGTTCCTTTTCGATGTCCGCCTTTTCTAACTTAGCGGCCAGTAGTTTGGTCATGGTCTCTTTGAGCTCTGCCGAAAGGATGTTCTGCTCTTGCTCCAGAAATCTTGTCTTCTTGTAAACTTTTTCCATGTCTCCATTGCGGCGATCGTTTTCGATAACGGTTCCATCGGATGAGGAGCCGCTGCCCGCCCGTGTCCTGTCGTTGATGATGGTGACCTCGCGATTCTGGCGTCTGCTTGGGGCCTGTGAATAAGCTCGTCGAGAGTAGGCTGAAGTCTTGGCGTCGGTGTAAAGCTGCTGACTTGCTCCGGAAAAAGACTGCCGCCTCTTAGACCGAGGCAGACTGTTGTCGGTGTAAAACTGTTGGCTTGCTCCAGAGAAAGATTGCCGTCTCGTGGACCTGGACAGCCTATTGTCGGAGGGCAGAGACCGCATCGGTGGTGGCGGCGGCGGCGGTTCGATGCAATAGTCTAGATCCACTGTTGAGGCTTGAGTGCTGTTGGAAACACAAGAAGAGGCATCCTCGAATTCAGACGATGAGAATATAGCAGAGCTCCTGCTATCAGCTCCCGAGTCACTTGGGTCAACGTCTCTGAATCTAATGGTGGGCCGGCTCCGCTGAGGATAATTGAGGGCGAGCCTCTTTGGGTCCGGTGCATCAGGTGCCAGAAAAGTTGAGTCGTCGGACGGCTCCGAACGCGCGAAGCTAGGCTGTGCTCGAAACATGTTCGAGGCAGGCATCTTGATAGGGGCCGGGAAGCTCGGAGCCGGGAAGCTCGGGGCCGGGAAGCTTGGGGGGCGGAACAGAATCTCGGGGCGCACATTGAAATGGACTCTTGGGCGAGACATCTCTGCCAATTGAGTGGACTGGTTACGTCCTTGCAGTATCGCGGGAGAAAGTCGGGTCAGGGCCACACCCCGTTCTGCTTCATCGCCGACGGTTGACTGGTTTGATGCCAATGAGGCAATGGAGTCGTTGGATCGGCGTTTCTGAAGCTTCAGATGTGGCTTGGGGAGTCTGAATACAGGCTCTCCCAGCCGCTGCAGCGGAAGGGGCTTCGCGACCCTCGTGGTCCGGCCTCGTACATCTGAGCCGTAATCCATTGGGATACGTAGTTATGGTATTCAACCTGGTGTCTTTGGAAAAGGCTCACAACCTGCGCTAAAAGGGTGCAGCAGTTTTTTGTTAACAGATGAAGTTTCAAGTATCGTTTCTTTGCGAGGAAATTGATGCAATGTGGAATATTGTAAATGTGACAAAACGTTGCTCATCACGCACGAGAAGATCGAAGCAGATGAGAGAGACGAGAGTCAAAACGGATTGTATTAGGAGATATGAGGTCCAAGGCAAGCAACGTCAAGCGTGCAGTGGAAACCGACTAGCATATAAGCAGACTGAGACAATTTTGTGAGATACAAGTGACATGCATTTACGAGGATGCAGAGTTGGCCAACATATGTTTTCCTTGAGGCTGAGATGAATTTCTATTGCTGACTGGACAGGGCACTGCTGCTATTTCTGCCCTTCTTGTTTGTTGGGTTCGGTTTTCATGGTTTTATTGCTGCCACGAAGTCAAAGGGGCCATGCACCGGAAAACATCGCTGGCAGCCCAAGATAGGGAGAAGCCCGATCTCACGGGTTGGGCCGCAACGCCCAGGTCCGGTGGGCGGCAAAGTCGGTCAAAATTACCCAAGTGACCTGTAATCCAGGGCATACACTCCTGGAGAAGGGGATTTTTCAATGGCTGGAAACGCCATGCCGAGAGACTGCAGCGGTCCACCGCGGCGCCTCATACTATGTAGCGAGACGGGGGACATGTGTCAAGTCTTGTTGGGTCGAAAAGATATGGACCTGGGGATTGAGTCATATTAGTCTGCCATTCGGAGCAGAGCCTGATCACCGTGACCAACTCTATTCGCTGGCATGAGGCTCTGAGCCCCGGGCGTAGCTGCATCGAAAATGCAGCAGACGTACTCTGTAGGCAACAACATATCCGTCGGGGATGTGACCTTTTGTGCCCAACCCTCCTTTTTCTTTTTTTACCACAGATTGGGATTAGGTGGCGACGCACAACAGATGTGCACATAAATAAAGGAGGCTGTGGTAGATGTGAATGAAAAAAATAAGACCAAGCACAAAAATCCAGGGTTGAGGCAAGAGCAATGTGACGCGTTGTAAGATGCTGTAGAATGCCTTCTATTTTCCCAAACGGGCCAAGAGTTATCGCAACTGGGCTACTAACAAATGCCGATCCACTTGGCGACAGCAAAAGGCCGACGAGTTAAAGACAACGAAGTCCATGGCAGGAGCGGAATGATCTGAAACAATGCTATGCCCGACAGCTGAATGGCTCCGGCCTGCTTTCTGGTCTTTCTAGTTGCTATTATTGTCACGAAAGCTGTTTCGTGAGAAAAGAGGCGGCGGGATGGGCATCTTTCGGACGGAAAAAGCGAAGCTCCGGGGTTCCCAGCAATCCACACCGTGTGGGGAGATTCTTTGTCATCGAATGGGAGTTAAAACCGCCACCCCTCGGTCAGTCGGTTATTGGTGATCATTAAAAGGCGGCAGCCGTCGGCTAAACATGGCCCAGTAACGAAATACCGAATAAGTCGGCCTTTTGCTGGTGAGCCGGTCACATGTGTGCGGCGAAACGGTCATCACTCAATACAAAGATGACGCTCGAATATCCAGACGAATAGGACTTCTGCGGGAAACACACACGAGAGATACAAAGACACAAAGCGATACAGGGCACAGACGGACCTATTCTGAGAAGAAGATGCTGAGACGCTCATTGTCGTTTGCGGCCGTCAGACGGACGAGCTCGTCGTTTGTGCCGCGAAATAATCCAACCACGATCAGCAACATTGTTGCTGTAAGACTCCTGTCGACGACCATGGCCCGTCGGGTGGCTTCTCTGCCGGCAGTGGTGGAGCCGCCCTTGACATCGACACGTGCGGCTGACGCCTTCCAGCTGCTGCCAGAGGCGCAGAAGGCTGGCGCTGCAGAAGACGCGCTGTATGAACAGCAGATTAAAGACGTGGAGGCGTGGTGGGCAACGCCGCGGTATGCAGGCATCAGGCGGCCATACTCTGCAGCAGATGTTGTCTCCAAGCGCGGCTCGCAAATGCAGACGTACCCGAGCTCTGCAATGGCGCGCAAGCTCTGGGATCTCGTGCGGGAGCGTGAGGCTAAGGGCGAGCCGATTCACACACGTATGTGTGCCCCCCTCCCCCTCCCTCCTTCTCTTCCTCCATCGATGTCGTCGTTGCTCGTGCCGTGCCGTCTTTTGACTCCTATTTTTACTGACCGCTCTTCCTTTTTCTTCCAGTGGGCGCCATCGATCCCGTCCAGATGACCCAGCAGGCCCCCCATCAAGAGGTCCTCTACATTTCCGGCTGGGCTTGCTCGTCCACGCTGACAACGACAAACGAGGTGTCGCCCGACTTTGGCGACTACCCGTACAACACGGTGCCCAACCAAGTGCAGCGCATGTCCAAGGCCCAGAGTATGCACGACCGCAAGCAGTGGGACGCCCGTCGCAAGCTGACGGCAGAGGCGAGAGCACAGACGCCGTACACCGACTACCTGCGGCCTATCGTGGCTGACGGCGACACGGGCCACGGCGGCCTATCGGCGGTGCTGAAGCTGGCCAAGCTGTTTGCCGAGAACGGCGCGGCTGCGGTGCACTTTGAGGACCAGCTGCACGGCGGCAAGAAGTGCGGCCACCTGGCCGGCAAGGTGCTGGTGCCCATCGGGGAGCACATCAACCGCCTCGTCGCGGCGCGCTTCCAGTGGGACGTCATGGGCACGGAGAACCTCGTGATCGCCCGGACCGACTCGGAGTCAGGCAAGCTGCTGAGCTCTGCCATCGACGTCCGCGACCACGAGCTCATCCTCGGCGTGGCCGACCCGTCGGTCAAGCCGCTGGCGGAGACGCTGCAGGCCATGGAGGCGCGCGGCGCCTCGAGCGCAGAGATTGACGTGTTCGAGGCCGAGTGGGTCAAGAGCAGCACGCTGGTCACCTTTGACGAGGCTGCCGTCGCCCACCTCCGCGCAGAGGGCGTGGCGGCGGCCGACATTGCCGCGTACGAAGCGGCGGTCGCTGCCAACCGCGACATGGGCATCTCGGAGCGCCGGACTCTGGCCAACAGCTATGCGCCGGCCGGCCGCGAGGTCTACTTCAGCTGGGACGTGCCGCGCACGCGTGAGGGCTTCTACCACTACCGGGCCGGCATGGCGGCGGCGACGAAGCGGGCCCTCGCCTTTGGCCCGTACGCGGACCTATTGTGGGTGGAGACGGGCGACCCGTCCGTGGAGGTGGCGCGGAAGCTGGGCCGCGAGGTGCGCGCCGCGTACCCGGGCAAGGGCCTGGTGTACAACCTCTCCCCGTCGTTCAACTGGATGGCCCACGGCTTCTCGGAAGAGACGCTGCGGTCGTTCATCTGGGACATTGCCCGCGAGGGCTTCGTGCTGCAGCTCGTCTCCCTGGCCGGCCTCCACACCACGGCCACGGCGACGTGCGCTCTGGCACGTGACTTTCGCAAGGACGGCATGCTGGCCTATGTCAACCTGGTGCAGCGCCCGGAGAAGGAGCTCGGATGCGACGTGCTCACGCACCAGAAGTGGAGCGGGGCTAGCTACATGGACGGCATCATGGGCGCCATTCAGAGCGGGAGCTCGGGAAGCAAGAGCATGGGCGCCGGCAGCACTGAATCGCAGTTTGAGTAATCGGGGGGGGGAAGACAAAACAATTCAAATTTAAAGCAAAAAGCAAATAGCAAAAAGCAAAAGAAATAGCTACATCTGTCCTAGGGGCCACGAAATAGAAATGAACATTTAACGCATCGTTGTCATGTGCGTCAGGGATCATAGCTGAAAGGTGCCAAAAAAAAAAACCCCCCCCAACATATGACGTAGATCCGTTGTCAGGCACAAAGTACTGGATTTTTCTTTCTAGAAAAAAATTTGCGATTTTTGCAAGGCGCCAATTGGGCTGTTGTCTGACAGCGATCTTCCGAGTTCGGCTCTGTCCGGCAGTCTCTTGGTCACGAGGTCACACGGCGTCAGCCGCCGGACATAATCCGCTATCATCGCTTTGCTGTCGGCAAGTCTCCGCTACCGCCAAAAGAGCACTGAAGAACGTTTGGCCCTGAGGCCTTTCATTACTGTTGCTCTCCACGGATCCGTCACCTGAGGCATGCTTTGGCCTTTTTTCTGACGCTCCTCCATGCACAACTATCCTTTTGCATCCTCCAGTATAGCCAATACAAGCAGTTTGAAGCGAACAACACTTTAGCACGACGGGTTGGCAGAAACTTTGGCGCTTAGTACGTAGGGCCGTCATCAGCACTTTTGGCTGGTGTGGTGGCATGCTGTATTTTCATCCTCGCAGGTGGTATTGTGCATTGCGGGGTACCGTCCTGCATACGAGTATGCACCTCTAATTGGTGAAGGAGGCTCCACCCTCCCTTGAGTTGGAAAAAAAAATTGCCCACCCAAATCCCGATGTGAAAAAAAATCTGATTGACCAATAATGAGTCACTCGCCTTTGATGCTGCGTTAATCGGCAGGCACAAAACCCCTCCACAGACGTTGTTCCACTGCCTCTAGACTTCCTCTTCTCTCCCTCAAACACGAAGAATCATATCGCTGGCAGAAGGTCCCTGTCTCTCTGCACATTACGGCTATTCGAAAAAAACGAAAACAAAAAAAAACGAATCGTTTCCTCACCACATTACCGCAAACATGTCCCCTTCAGCAGACCCCTCGGTTCGTCTCTCCTCCTGGAAGCCCACCTTTTGTAGACTGCAGCTATCAGAGTGCAGACGACCAATGCTTGGCCTCCCTACCCCAGAAATGCACAATCTAACATGTTCTTCACGATGCAGAGCGCAAGCTTGCCCAACACCACAGGCCAGCATCAGCAGCCGTCCACACAAGGCAGCAACCCGTACCAGCCGGTCGGCGACTTCCTGTCCAATGTCTCACGCTTTAAGCTCATCGAGTCCACCCTGCGCGAGGGCGAGCAGTTCGCCAACGCCTTCTTCGATACTGGTTAGTTTATCTTCCACTCCTCAAGGAGAATGGCCGCTTGTATGCAAGAAGGAATGTGCAACTAACGCGGCGCTCCCCGGACACAGAAACCAAGATCAAGATGTATGTTCCGTTACCGGACCTCATTCCTGAACTCGGAAACGGCACCGAAAAATAATACTGACACGTGCGGAATACAGTGCCAAGGCTCTCGATGACTTTGGTGTCGACTACATCGAGCTGACCTCGCCCGCTGCGTCGGAGCAGTCACGTCTGGACTGTGAAGCCATCTGCAAGCTCGGCCTCAAGGCCAAGATATTGACTCGTACGGCTCATCTGTCCCCGAGCAAGTGGTGTAACTTCGATGGCTAGGATGGCTAGGATGGCTAGGATTTCATGTCGACTAACTATTTTACACAGACGTCCGGTGCACAATGGAGGATGCCCGCATCGCTGTCGAGACCGGTGTTGATGGCCTGTGAGACAACCCTCCCGCCTCCTCCTTCTCCTCCTCCCACAGATCGCCTATGAATTTCTCAAGACTAACCTCACCCACCCTCTAGTGATGTCGTCATCGGCACTTCTCACTTTCTCCGCGAGTTCTCTCACGGAAAGGACATGGCCTACATCACCAAGAGCGCCATTGAGGTGATCAACTTCATTAAGTCCAAGGGCCTTGAGGTCCGCTTCTCGTCTGAGGATTCATTCCGGTCGGACCTCGTCGACCTCCTCTCCCTCTACCGCACAGTCGACAAGGTCGGTGTCAACCGTGTCGGTATCGCCGATACCGTCGGTTGCGCCACCCCCCGCCAGGTCTACGAGCTGGTGCGGACACTTCGTGGCGTCGTCTGTATGTTTCACCTCACCCGCCGACCCTCATCCTTTGCCTTCTTTCTTTGTTGCACCGTTTCTGACTCGCACAGCGTGCGACATCGAGTGCCACATGCACAACGATACCGGCTGCGCTATTTCCAACGCTTTCTGCGCTCTGGAGGCCGGTGCGACTCACGTCGACGTGTCTGTTCTCGGAATCGGCGAGCGGAACGGCATTACAGTAAGTTGAAACGCTTCATTTCCACATACACGATCAGAGGTAAAAAACACCTGCTAACAGCTTTACAGCCTCTTGGCGGGTAAGTGATAAATAAGCTCGGACTGTTCAGTCGATGAAGGGTCGGACTGCTGCAGCATACTGGTCAGTCTGGGGTAACTCTGTGCGACAGTTGCTAACATGTTACCAACCAGTTTCCTGGCACGCATGATCGTTTCGGACCGCGAGTACGTCACCAAGAAGTACAACCTTCACAAGCTGAAGGAGCTGGAGGATATGGTTGCCGAGGCTGTGCAGGTCAACACGCCATTCAACAACTACATCACTGGCTTCTGTGCCTTCACGCACAAGGCTGGCATCCACGCCAAGGCAATCCTGAACAACCCCAGCACCTATGAGATCATCGACCCTGCGGACTTCGGTATGACTCGCTACGTGCACTTCGCCTCCCGTCTAACGGGCTGGAACGCGGTGAAGACTCGGGTGGGCCAGCTAGGTCTGACCATGACCGACGAGCAAATCAAGCTTGTGTATGTTAATGCCCGTTCTTGTGTTCCACCGAGTATACTTTTTATTATATTTTATTTTGGCTCAAGGCTAACTTACTTTCCTTCCTCCCCGTACAGCACGAGCAAGATCAAGGACCTCGCAGATGTTCGGCCGATTGCTATCGACGATGCGGACTCGATTATCCGGAGCTTCCATCTCAGCCTGGAAACTAAGGCCACCACTACCACCACACCGGCAAATTAAACATAAGCTGGAACTGATTACAGGGAGTTTACCGGACTGTTTATCTCATAGTCATTTCGAAGGCGTCTAGGGAACATGAGACAAAAAAAACTATAGGCTGAGCATTGGGGAGTGTTTGTTTATTTATTCATGTTTTTGCAGAGCTGTGGTTTTTCTTTGCTTTTTCTGGCTTCTCTTGAAAATTACGGGCTGCTTTGTGGGTCCAGAAAGCCCAATATGCGTGCTTTTTCTGTTTCGGGTTAATTTGGTTTAGGTTGGCATCGCGGCTGGTTCATTCCTATATTTGCGTGGCATCTACCGAAAAGTATGCAGTGGTCAAATAAGTGAAGACATAGGCAACGTGAGGGATGGGTTCAAAGCAACGGGCCGTATTCCTGTGGTCTAGACTGTATCCGACTGGAAAGAGATAGACACACAAGTCGAATAGATGCTCTGTGATACAATGAATGTTTTACAAGTCGATATGGCTGCGTGTCTTTCGCAACGGATCGAAATGCTGTCTCATATCCACAGGGCGAGGTAAGCGGGACGAAATCACGCTGAACTTTTGAACGACAACACGCCGGCATCATACGACCTCTTTTGTCGCCATTGCCGCCACTTGTATCCTGGCTCTTGCATGGCGATGCGCAAGCGCATCGCCATTGTACGTCCATTGTGCGGCTACACGAAAATCCGATTTAATCGTACGAGAAAAGTAGGTCGCCAGTACGAGTAGGTCACCAATATCACTCCCTACATTCTCGTAGTAGCCTCAAGACGAGAGTGACGACACGACGACTCGACGACTCGCCGATATGATCGACAGCTGGAGCGGGTGGCGTAAAAGATAACAGCAACTTCTTGAAGATCGTTGGTGGACGATCCTCGGCAGCACAGCCTGAGAGTGATCTGTGTGGTTCAAGATCCGGGGGTGGCTCTCCTGCTGGGGGGGGTGTTGTGTTCCAGAACGAACAAAGGGGGGAGAGAATGTCTTGCGTGCAGCTTCGGTTGACCCACAAAGAAAACTAGACGAAAGCAGAATTTCGTATTTTATTTTGGAGCGGAAAAGCAAAAGCAAAATGTGTGTGTCTTAGCTGAGAGATCGATCTCGCTAACGCTATTATTAATACTGGGCCCTCTCCGTAAGCACGCCGTGTCAGGCTAGATACCTGTAAAAATACGGAGTACGAGATGCTGTCGTGGGCTGGCTAGGATCGGCGCATCCACTGCTGGGCGAAGATTGTTCGTAGCGAGTGCAAAACGGAAAAACGCAGGCGGTTTGATATACTACATATGTATAAGTGTTAGCGCTGTCTAGGCGCTAACGAAACTGGTGTGCAAAAACGAAGCAACGAGAAGATGAAAAAGGGTTAAAATAGAAGAGAATAGGAAAAAAAAGAGGGAGGGGAAAAAATATAAGAAGGAAAAAAGCAGGGGGAAGAGTTTTGCTTCGGGCCAGCTTGGCTTGTGTTGTCCCAATTGGCGGCAGGCACTACGCTACCGTTGCGTGTCAAAGAGCACTGTGGCGTTGCGCCTTCCGTGTGAAGCATTGCCACTACGAGTACGAGTGCCCCCTGCCAGATGTGAAAGAGGGTGGGCATTCTTGTCAAGGAGACATTCCTTCCCTCACCAACAGGACAGACTTCCCCGTGAAAATCTCGTACGAGCAAACACATCGTGCATTACTTCTCGGCCATTCTTCAGAACGACATAATATTCAGACGTCTACTTCTGGCGGACTGGGCAACCAGAAAAAAAAGCTTGGGCAGCGGGGCTTATTCCGTACCGTCATCCTCTAGCATTCCAGTCGATCCCGGCTCTTGCTAGAAACGGAAAAAGAAAAACACAGCCGGGGGTGGGAAAGGGAAAAAAAAATTAAGGATGATTACGAAAAGCATCGGAGGGGGGAGATGTCCTACGGCATTGTGGCAAGACCGCCCTAGGTCGAGCTTCTAAAGAAGAGCCGCCCTGCACGCTAGCAGCAGCGAGGACAAGTCGCATATACCCTTGTTTGTGAGGGTGCGCCGTTTGAGCAAAGAAAGAAACGGCACTTCCGGCGCCTGCGGATGAGCGTTGAACCCGACTCCCGGAGTGTAACAGATACAAGCCAGTGTATCGGGCTCAGCTGTGGGTGCTCGACCAACACGGCCGCCCGCCCACAATCTCGCGGCCAGCAGGGATACAGGAGCTGAAAAAAAAACAGCTCCACGACTACTATGTACTTTGGCTTCCCGGTTCCGCATCCTGCGATGATGGTCCTATCCTCGGCCTATTGGATCATACGAGCACATACGTGTATGTTATTGTTTTTTTTATTGTTTTTGTGGCGGTTTTTTTGGCTCGTCCTCATTGTTTTTTTTTTGTCTGCCTCTTTACGATCTTACGCCTTTTATCGACGCCCTGCTCGGGATTGGAAACAGAGAAGAAAATCACATGAAATAGACGGGCATTTGCATCGCGTAACCCCTTGCTCCGTACTACTAACTATAGCTTTACACACCCCCCCTCCCTCCAATTCGCTTTCACCTTGTCATTCTCTTGGCCTTCATACCGAGCTGACTGGCCAAGATATCCGCTAGCTCCACCAACAAGCGGCACGATTGAGATCCTAGGGTAAGCTGTCAGCTGGCTTATCCCTTCCGTCAATGAGGCCTGTTGTCTAGCACCCTGCCTGGGATACAAGCACTTGGCAGTAGTGTTGAATTTTTTTTCCCTCTCTGCTCTCTCTAGTCCGTTAGATCCCCCTCGTTTCCGTTCTGTGAACGTCTATATATACTTGGAATGTCCAATGCCTACACCATGTTTTCTTTCCTTCGTCTTCCATTGTTCACGATAGCACCCTGAACTGTCTGTGTTGGTACCATATTCCGGATACACAAAACTCTGCCTTTGCAATACAACCTCAGTCCACCACACCAACAATCGTCAAGATGGCAGCAGGTGGCTCGTTCGCCCAGAGGCTGCCTCAGGATGTCAAGAACCATTTCGTTGCTGGTATGGCAGAGTTCGTCGGCACCTTCCTCTTCCTCTTCTTTGCTCTCGGAGGCACCAATGCCGTCAACTCGGCTGGCTCGCAGAGCAAGGACTTCGTCCTCGCATCCGACCCCGCCAAGCTGCTGTACATCTGCATCTGCTTCGGCTTCTCCTTGGCCGTCACCGTCTGGCTCTTCTTCCGCGTCTCTGGTGGCCAATTCAATCCTGCTGTCACCCTGAGCCTAGTCCTGGTCGGCGCTGTCGGCCCTGTCCGTGGTTTCGTCGTCTTTATCGCCCAGCTTCTTGGAGGCATGTCCGCCGCTGGAGTGCTGTCCGCACTCTTCCCTGGAGAGCTCCAGGCCAGCACCACGCTGCGCTCTGACACCAACGTTGCCCGGGGTCTCTTCATTGAGGTCTTCGCCACCTCCATCCTCGTCCTAGCTGTCCTCATGATGGCTGTCGAGAAGCACCGGGCCACCAGCGCTGCACCTCTGTGCATTGGTCTGGCCCTCTTCGTTGCTGAGCTTGTGTAAGTCCCCCACTCCATATCGCCTTCTCTCTCTAGCCCCCTGTGCATGCATATGCTTATTAGAATCTCAATATAGGAGCATCCCCTACACCGGCGGCAGCGTCAACCCTGCTCGCTCGCTTGGCCCTTGCGTCGCCACCCGCAGCTTCACCCACTACCACTGGATCTACTGGATTGGACCCTTCCTGGGTGGTCTTCTGGCCACGCTGTACTACAAGATCATCAAGCTTCTCGAGTACGAGACGGTCAATCCTGGCCAGGACGACGATGGCCTGTACCACCCCGCATTCCTCCCGAAGGAGCAGAACAACGGCCTTTTTCACCCGGCTGGCGATGTCGCCGAGAAGCGGAATGGCAATGCCGACCGCAACATGAGCGGCGACACCCGCATTGGAGAGGGCTTCCGGAGCGCCCCCGGCCTCGAGGCTGGCCACAACGGCGCTAGCGCATAGAGCCTACAATATATTATGGGCGAAACCTAACCGGTTTCCACCTTTTGAGCACGGACACAGGCCGTGAGGGATCAGATCAGTAATAGATCCCTGGAGCCAAGACTCTGCCCTTGAAGGGAGAAGGATTTGGGGGCTTCTCCCTCTCTCACAAGACTGTTGAATGCCGGTTCTCGTCTCCTGTGCCTCTTTCTTTTTTCTTGAAATGTTTTACTACATGGGGACATCGGGCGGGTTTGGGTGCATAAAATTGCGGCATTCAGCAAAATAGAATGAACTAATATATGTAATATAATGAGGATGGAAGCAGGGATCAATCAATCAATCAATTGTTCAAACCATCATCAATCAGACTAATTCATGAATGTCCTGAAGTGAAATAAAATCCTTGCATTGAGAAGGCGTGTCAGCTGCGCACAGACAACATGGCACCATGGATGCAAATGTAGGGACGGGATCTTTCCAAAACGGGCTAGAAACAACATGCCGTCGTCGTAATGCGAGACTAACTAAAGATTTGTCCGGCCTGTCCGAGCATTTTCTTCTGTTGTGGGCCCTCTTAACATACTATGTAGTAAGTGGCCAATGTGTGCTGGGATTACCCCTGATAAAAAGGGAACGGGGGCAACTGGGTAAAATAACAGGACTTTCGTCGCCTAGGTGGCCGATCAGGTCAGCCACGAGGGGAAGGGGAGAAGGGGGGAAAAGCCGTGCGCACGGAGCATCCAACCCCGGCCAGCTTATTTCATCATGCAGGGCGAGCAGAAAGCTCAGACAATGGAGGCTTCAGACAAGGGACTGTGAGAAAAGAACATAGTACTGCCTCCACAATCTCTCGGCGAGGCACTGGGACATCTTCCTTTCCCCTTACCTGTGTTTTTCTAATTTCTTAGGAGCAGGCAGTATTCGTACAAATTGAAGGAGGCCGAGGTTGTTTATTAAAATAGGAGGAAAGGTGTACCGTAGAAAGGGAGGATGAGAATAAGCAAAATGCGTGATTGCATCTTTCCACTAGGAACTCCAACAACTAGTCCCCAGCTAGACTATATACTAGGAAGATACAGAGTAGTAGAGGCTCACAAACATATGTTGGTCCCATACGGGGAATCCGAAGAAACCCGATCAATCTCAGTTGACCTGGTCCCCGCTCTTTTGCCATGCAGCCTGCATGATCCTCCTGTCGCTTACGGCCCTCATAGAACAGCAGCCAGTGAGAGAGAGACACGAGCATGAAGGGTGGTAATTTGGAGAAAAGTATACAAAATAAAGGAGTATGATTGGGGGAAGAGAAGAGGGCAGGGCTTTGCATGTTTGTTCGTCGGCCAACGATTGTATACACGTAGCGTAGGCTGCGTTGAGAATTGTCGCCTTGCGCCCCAAAATTTGTAGCACTGAAAACTCTGCTAGAAACAAGCAAGGCGGTCTATCTTTTGAAGTTCTGAAAAATATGATTTGATTGCACAGTGCCTCTAAGCAGTGCAAGGCGTCAAGAAGTGTCAAATAATCAGACAGTGAGAGTTGCGGCGCTCTATATTTCCCTTTGGTCACCAATTAGAGGCCCCAAATGGCAACTTCCGTTGGCTGAATAGTTCCAGTGCGCAGCATTTCGCCGTCTGACAGTATGACTGTCGCTTACAGAGCCGACTCGACAGTACCAGCGGAATCTGGAATGTGTAGGAATTGCTCCTCGTTATAGGTGTGCCATCCTCGACGGGACAATAAGTAGGGCACCACAAAGTCTGGTGGCATAAATCAGCCCGCTAAACAGTAAGAAAAGTTTTTTGTTGTTCTAGTGCTTTCTTCTATAGCGACCTCCTAGACGTTGTCATTCATAACCGTCATGCATGCCGATACCGATATTTGAACCACAAATCATTTTGATCAGAGGTAAGAATAAAGAGTGTCAACCCTACTTTGAATGTTGTATACTCTACGAGAATGGTCAAACCGGTCTCTCTATAGTCACATTGAAGCTAGACAGAGCCTTCCTTAAACCTTAGCCATGCAGGAAGAAAATTCAAAGGACCGTCATGGGCTTGCCGGGGCATATTAGACGTCTGTCTTCAATGGCCAGACTGCAACGAGACAACGGCGGCTCGGAAACATATGACTTACTAAAGCGAGACAATGAGAGTAACTTTCGCGTCTCCCAGGGCCATCATTATAGCAGCTCTTTTTCATAGCCAAGGTTAGACTCTCACGTTGTAGACAAGATCGATTTACGGCAAAAACATACAAAAAGCGATATCTATCGCCGTCCCTAGCGAAATGCCTCCGAAGTGGTTGTTAGAATATATATGTATATATATATATTCACGCGTACAGAAAGAAAACAATCTGCAAAGTGAAGTTCGTGACATTCAATACAAGACTATGGGCCGGCTACAGGATAACACGAAGACAGCAAGCAGGCCAACAAACGTATGCGGTTACTCTATATATCTGCTTATTGTGTTCCTAGTACTTCACTAATATAAAAGGACTATTCCATCTGCACAGCTTTTCAAGTAGGAGAACCAAAACTCTCGTCATTTTTTCTGTCTATGCTTCATTAGCAGAGGACTAGTCTGACTCGGAGAGGGCCCCTTCTTCCATCCATGGTCACCTCCCTTCCAGCTTCTTTTTGTTTTTCTCTCGATTCTCTCCCCACACAGACCCTCTCCCCGCATAGACTCCTTCCTAGCCTCCTTGAACTTCTCGAGCCCGGCAGGCAGATCAAGGACCGGACCTTGTACCCTGGGGAGACATTGCGTATATTTTTGTGTTGTACAGGCACAAAATTTTCTAAGTACTAGCAGGAAATTTAACAGGTTGAAACTATAAAGGAATGATCGTTAGCTGACCGACTACAGATTGTAAAATTTGATCCTATAGCGTTCAGGCCACGATCAAAGTAGCAGCATCTTTATGGTAAAACCACCACAGTCGCTTCTTTTAACAGGCAGCTAAGGCGACTTCAGAGCTATAGAGGCAAGTTATTTGTCTTAGCACATAATGCTTTGAGTAAAGAGCTCACATCTTTTCTAAGTGACTCTACTTGTGTATATATATATACATATATATATGATATCACTAACAAGAAATTAAGAGCAAATATTCTTTTCGCTATTAGGGGTATAAATATCTAATCTTTAAGACCATCGATGAAGATATCGGGATGTGGAGCAAAAGCTGAGAAGTAGCCCGGAAGATCAGCGGGAGACTGGCTGACTGGCGTTTACACATTGACAGGCAGACTGACAAAAAGGCAGGCCAGGAAGCGTCCACTTCAATGAAGTGGTAGGAAAAAAAATGGGGGTTCTCCGAGGATCGAACTCGGGACCTCTCGCACCCTAAGCGAGAATCATACCACTAGACCAAGAACCCATTTGATGTCCACACTGGATAAGTTGATGTCGAGGGGGAAGCCGAAATGGCCCTCAAGTATGGCCCAGCTAGGGCCGCTAAAATGATCACAATCACGTGCCATGGGAAAAGGTTTTTTTAGCACGAAGCCTCCGCGAAATCGGGGCAGACGATTGGCCAAGAATTCCAGGTCGTTATTAAAGATGTGGATGCCAGTCGGCCGCCGTTTTAAAGACATCATTTCACGTGACTATGCGCCGGATGACTGTAAGATTAATTTGCGCTCAAATGTAAGAAGCGTTCCTTTTTTGCGTTTGTATTTTCTCTCATTGTACCTGTTCCTGAGAGATTCGCATCTAGAGCAAGCTGTGCCCGTACGCGCCTCAAAACGCACGCTCTACTGAGGAACCATGGCTGAAGAAACAACGGACGGGCTGCCGCCGCCAGCAGCATCACCAAAGCCGGAGAAGGGAGGCTGGTCGCAGGCGCTTTCCGACGACGTGAACGTGTCGTTTACGTACTTTCACTTGCTCGCGTGCTGCATCATCTCTGGCCTGTCAGACAGCGTGGCCTTTAATGCGGCGGGCGTCTTCGTCAGCATGCAAACGGGTAAGGAAGACCTCTTGATTTTCGTGCCGTCGCTGTTGCCATAAAAATGGCAACACCCTTAAATATGCGATTTGGGGTAACTTTTTAGGGGGGCTCACACGTACTACCTAGGAAACACAATCTTCTTGGCCCTGGGCGCATCCCATCTGCCAGCCGGACAGTCTAGACTCTGGCTGAAGGCAATTGTGTCGATCGCCTGCTTCCAGGCTGGCTGCTTCTGCTTCTCCAAGCTCCGGTACTTTGGCGCCAAGCGCAAGGCCGTCATGTTTGCGTCCACGTTCATCCAGGCCGCGTTCATCGTTGTGGCGGCAGCCCTGGGGCAGTCGCAGGCGGTCCCTGCCTTTGGCGACTCGCGCCTGAGCACAGCGTCGACGGACCCGGCGCGGGAGAAGCAGGAGAACGCCAGCATCATCCTGCTGCCGATCGCCCTGCTGGCCTTCCAGTTCGGCGGCCAGATCGTCATGAGCCGCGTACTGGGCTACAGCGAGATCCCGACAAACGTTCTGACGTCGCTCTACTGCGATCTGCTCTCGGACCCGAAGCTGTTTGAGTCGCTCGGGGCTAACGGGAAGCGCAATCGGCGTATCTCGGCGGCCGTGCTGACGCTGTGCGGTGGTATCATCGGTGGCTGGCTGCAGCGGAGCCGGGGAGGCATGAGCTCGGCGCTATGGGTGGGAGCGTTCATCAAGCTCTGCATAGCGCTGTCCTGGCTGGTCTGGCCGAGCAAGAAGGCTGCCAAGTAGACCAGACAGGGCAGACCGGAGTCGGCCGTATACTTGGCCACCAGAGCTACTCCTTGCCTCGGCTTTTTGTCTTGTTGGTTTGAATTGGCAGCGATTTAGATTTGGACTGTTTTAGACTTCCTTGTTGTTTTTGATGTAAAGATTTGCTGTTTAGATCTGCTATTTAAAATTGCTGCATAGATTCGCTCATGGCATGTACCTGAGTCTACCAGACCTTCATGAAGAATCTAACCTGCCTTCAGCGTTATACGAAAATTCAAGAATCCTGTTAGCTGAGTGTGGCATGTCCATATACGCCCACCTCCCGGAATGTCTGGTATCCCAGACTCTATTGTTTGCAACGTCTGAGTTTCATGATCGTAGTGTCTGTTGTTTGCGGGATATACAGCCCCTATATTGCCATCAAATGCATCGTCAGTGTTGCATCACTATTGATCCGCATTTTTATCGGTAGGGAATCCTTCTGCCCACTCTTTCCAATTTTGTGATCCATTCTGCTTCTCGGACCAGAGATGCCGAGCCCTCCAATGAGCCTTCCAATGGCTAATACCGCTATATTAGAGTGTTTTTAGTATGGTAGTGCTGTCTACCCCACTGCTCCATACTTTGTCGCTAGCTTGGAAACACGTTCGCCCATAAAGCAGCTTGAAAGGAGACTGCTAAACATCTTAAACACTAGCTCAGCGGTTGACATCAAAACTCTTTGACCCGGGCCCTTTTCTTTTTTAAAGTACAAACGGTCTCTTGATGAAGATGTATAGGGCGATGCAAGAACAAACTAGATAGTATAGGTGAGTAGCCACATGCGCAATTTAGTCTGTGGATATTTGTTCATTAGTCAGTAGACGATTCTTATATCATGAACAACATCGCCAACCCATATTTCTACAGAAATGTGAGAGAGTCCTTCTTCCTTTCAACCACGACCCAGTCGCGCTCATTAGTTGGTTTACTGCTGCCGTCTTCGGTGCCGTCCCCTGGTTTTCTCAGCGGATATTTGCGAATGTTTTCAATCGCCCAGCGCGTTTTGGCGTCCAGGATCGGCGGCGTCCTGCCTGTGCCGTCTAGCTGGGGCAAGCCGGCGAGGTGGAAGAGGAAGCTGAGGTAGGCGTCGGTCTCGCCCGAGTCCCACTCGACGTCGTGAAAGTACTTGTCCTCCTCTTTCCGCTGCGCCACCCGCTCACTCTCCCAGCGACGCTGCTCTTCCTCGGGTGGCAGCCGGGCGCGGCCGGCCCAGACGCGGGCGACGGCGATGGCTTGATACTCGAAGGAGCGGAATGTGAGCGTGCGTGGCAGGCCGATGACGGCAAGCGACGGCAGGTCGTGCACAAAGGTGTGCTGAAAGGTTCCGACGAAGCGATTCTCGGCGTAGTCGTAGAGCGCACGGCCGCCGTTGGCATCGACATTCCAGAAGGGATACGAGGCCTTGTAGCCGGTAGCGTAGACGATGGCGTCGACGTCCTTGGGGCCGAGCGTCGATCCGTCGGCAAAGATGACCGTCCCGTCCGCCGTGTACTCGGAAATGATGGGCTTCCACACGAGGCCAGCCGGTGGCTCGTCGCCGTCCCAGCGGGACACGGAGCGGCGCGACTGGTAGAGCGGACTCCGTACCAGGCCGGAGCGGAGTAGCTGATCGGTCACGTCGTGGCCAGACGCCGAGTTCCCGATCACAAGAACGCGCTTCCCGGCATACTGCTTGGGCGACCGGTACGTCTTGGAGTGGACCACGCGGCCGGGGAACCGCTCCAGATAGCCGGCGAGGCCCGGCACAAAAGGGACATACGGGACAGAGTAGTGGCCGTTGGCCAGCACGACGGCGTCAAACTCCTCCTCCCACCACTCGTCTACGTTGCGGGTGACATCGTGCCTCCGTAGCGTTAGCCGCCACCGGTGGTGCTTCCCGCGGCTCGTGTCAGTAAGCTGCGTGATGTTTTCGACGGTCGTGTTGAGGACGAGCAGCCCGTCGTGGCCGTGCGTCGAGATGTACTGGCGGATGTAGTTCTTGGGAATCCAATGGGGCACAAACGGGCCGTACGGGAACCTCTGGTCCGAGAGCGACATGGCAATCTCGGGCACGTTGGTCGTCAGCTCGTCGTAGATGGGCGTAATCTCGTAGCGCTCCTGAGTCGAGTGCCTTGTCGTTCGCGGTAGCGCCGACGGGATGGCCAGCGGTGTGTCGATGGCAGGGGGCAGAGCGCCGGGGGTTAGGCCGAAGCTGGGCGGTTTTGGGTCGTAGATCCTGATGCGAGACCTCAATGTCAGGACTGGGGCCCTTTTCTTGAAAAGTGTGATAGTACGCTGCACTCTGACCATGTTCCGCCGGAGTCTTCTCGCCGCTCAAAGACCTTGATCACATCAAAGTGATTCTCTGCAGCCAGTGCCGTGACGGCTGATGCCCCTAATTGCCCACGTAAACAACGTTTGTCAGCACTTAGGTCAAGGCTATGGGAGAGAGACATGTCATAGACCGTCCCATACCGGCGGCACCGGCGCCCACAATAGCCACTGATCTGATCGCAGGCATGGCGCGCAACCTTTTGACGGCCAGTGTACGGCAGAACAACGCGTATGCTGAAGCATTCGGTGAAGCAGAGGCTCGTGAAAAGAGGTGGGCCGTGATGGGGGCCTAATATAGCAGAGACGAATACCCGCTCACGGCGACCGTTTTGCCGTTTCGGCTGCGTGAAAATGGCCGGAAGCCGGCTTGTCTCACATCATGGATGCATTTCGTATGCCAAGCGGGGTTGCTATCTCTACTTTCGTCAACATTCAAACATATTCGCAATTGATCAGGATGACGTGCTGCTACAAAGAATAAAGCTCTCCGTATGAGGAAGCGGCCCAGAGCGTAAATGGCACTGTGAGTATGCAGGGAAAGCGCGAGATAAGACTACGGCAGAGCCTTCCCATTTGTAATCAATGTTCTTGTCTTGTCTGTAGGAAAGTACTTTTTATGTGTTCATTATTATTATTAATCTCCCTCCTCGGCAATTAGAGGCTGAGTTTCAGTGCTCATCTCTTTAATGTTTGCATCAAGCACGCCGTACCTGTTTTTTTTTTCACAAGTGTGTCAGCAAAGATGTAAACCACAGACCAGGTAGAGGATCCATACCATGTGATGATGGCCATGCCGAGGATGGCAGAGACAGTGCTGAAGAAGAGGGCTACGTAGCCCTTGGCTGTGAAGCCCTCTGGAAGCGGCGGCGGTGGCTTGTTCTCGCCGCGCAGGTCGAGCACGTCGTGCGTGTTGCCGGCAGCGTTACCGGCCGTGGGCATCCCCGCGGCCACGCAGGCGGCCAGGTGGTCGGCCGGGATGGCAAGGCCCTGCAAGGCCTCAGGGGCCTCGACGATGGTGGCGATGAGGCCCTGGTCCATGTGCCACTCGATGTGGCAGTGGAAGAGCCAGACGCCCGGGTTGTCGGCGCGGAACCGGACGGCCACGTTGCCATTGGGGCGCACATACACGGTATCGCGACGCATGGGGATCTTGGGAAGCGTCGATGTGTTGTTGTTAAGACTACCGGCTTCGTATTTTCCGGCGTCGTCTTCGGACCGGGCGATGACCTGAAAGTTGTGGCCGTGCAGATGGAAGGGGTGCGTGCCGTCATCGCCGTTGTTGACGACGATCTCGACGACGGCGTGGTGCGGGAGCACCTGCGGGATGGCGTATGTGCCATAGACGCGCGGGTTGGTCGCGTTGGCGGCCCCGACGGTCAGTGCCGAGTAGAGCGAGGGCACCTTGGGGGCTACGTAGGTGAGGTCGTTGAAAAAGGCGCTGAGAGGTGTTAGATTAGAAAATGCTGCTAACACATCCGTAGAAGTCCATATAGAAAAGGACAGCGGAACACTCACTAGTTTGCGCCGTCGCGCAGGTTGTCCATCTTGACGTCCAGCGTGATGGTCAGGTCGACATTGTCAAGCAGCTCCTGGCGGTCGTAGGGCACGAGGTCAAAGTCGTCCAGCGCGGCAAAGTCAGCCACGGCTGCCGGCTCCGGCAGCGGCCCCGCCGGGTCGTAGACCAGCCAGCTGGTGACGTTTGCGTCCAGGCCGTCAGGTGCGTCATCGAACAGCTCCTGGTCCATGGCCGCGACGATAGCAAAGTTGGCCGAGACGTCATCGCGCGTGGTCAGCAGGACGCTGTACCGCTGGGCTGGTGTGACGTACAGCATGTCAGTCTCGGCCGGCTCGGTCCAGACGCCGTCTACCTCGACGATACGCATTGAGTGGCCCTCGAACCAGAGGTAGTGCGAGGCGAAGCCGGCAACGTTGACGATGCGCACCAGGTATGTCTTGCCCGGCTCGACCGGCACCTGCAGGTTCTGAGTGTCGTTGATCAGCGCGGCCTGCGGGACCGGCTCGGCTCCTGCCGGGTTTTCCACGCTGATCAGCTCGGCCAGCAGCTCAGGGCTGAGCCGGTGGTACCAGTCCGACAGGCTCAGGACCAGCTCGCCGTCGTACTGGCCCTCGTAGGGACCGACTGGGTCATGCACCACAATGGTCCCACGCAGGCCATCCACGTACTGGCCGTTGTTGTGTGCATGGTACCAGTACGTTCCGGGTTGCGTAAACTATGCTTGTCAGACGGCTGACTAAGAGAGAGAGCGAAAGAGGGAGCGAAAGAGGGAGCGAAAGATGACAAAGAGTGAAACCGACAGGCAGTGAAGACGACAAAAGAGACAAGAACAAACCTTGATATCGTAAGTAAAAGACTCGCCCGGCGGAATGCCGCACTGAGTCACGCCAGCGGCCCCGTCCATATGGTTGGTGCCATTCTGGAAGAAGCCGTGGAAGTGCAGACTGGTGCTTGCGTTCCCTAACTCGTTGTGCACGTGCAGAACAAGCTGGTCGCCCACAGACGCCCGGATCAGCGGCGGCGGCCACTCGCCGTTGACGCCAATGACCGGCCGGTTGCACGCCCCGTCCGGGTTCGCATACGTCCAACCGACGCGGAAGTCGCGCTCCACCGTCTCTGAGCAGACGCCTGCAAAAAATAATGCAAAGCAGAGCGCAACAGCAGTCAGGGCCGCTGGCCTGCTGCTTCCGAGAGCGAATGGCGCCTTCATGAGATCGGTCTCTTGTGAGCGGGTTTCCCGAGTGCGCACATATGAGGACGTTCTTTTCTTTCCCCTTTCTCTCCCCCGTAATTTTCTGCCTTTAGGCCGCAGGTCGGACCACTGGCCCGAAATTTTGAATTCTGCTGCGCATTGTTTTCTGTGGCGACTTGTCCCGATGTGGAAGAGAATGTCTGACTAATAGCGTTATCAGATCCCCCACTTTTCTGCTGCGCCCTGCGCAATTATCAGATCACCCGCCGAAGTCGGGAATTTCGGAACAGTCGATTTTTACCCGGGCTAGAGAAGCACGTCGGAAGCTCTGAACCGCCTGCATCAGTCCACATCCCATCATCCATGGAAACTTTAGACGGACTATAACGCCGCGAATGACAAGATGAAGGAATTCCTCTCTCTCCCAGGCAAGTATACGCCTCTCCAATGGGAGAGAGGCCTCTATTATGAGGTCTCTCCATGACTGGGCTGACTACTGACCTGCTGCAGTGTTTTTCATCACCTTCCGGGAGGCTCTGGAGACGGCAATCATCGTTTCCGTCCTCTTGGCCCTCATTGAGCGTATGGTCACCGCCCAGGCCGACCCTTCGCTCCACCAGAAGCTGCTTAAGCAGGTATGGCTCGGAACCGGGTTCGGCACCCTAGCCGTCATCGCCATCGGGGTCGTGGTCATGTTTGGTATCTATGGCCTCGAGGCTGAAGCCCTGGCCGGGACCGAGGACATCTGGGAGGGCGTGTTTGCGCTCGTCGCATCTGTCCTCATCACCGCCATGGGCGCCGTCCTCCTGCGCGTCTCCAAGCTTCAGGACAAGTGGCGGGTGAAGCTCGCCAGGGCTCTGGACCCAGCAACTAGCGCCAACGGCCCATTCCGGGAGCGCATCCGCTACCTCAGCGAAAAGTACGCGCTGTTTGTGCTCCCCTGCATCACCATCCTGAGAGAGGGCTTCGAGGCCGTCATGTTCATCGCCGGCGTGGGACTGGGTATTTCACCCTTTACCATTGCATTTTCTGCCATGGCCGGTCTTCTGGCTGGAGTCTGCGTCGGATTTCTCATCTACAAGTACGTGTTTGCAGCCATCGAAGCAGGAAACAAGAGCAGAAAGGAAACGTTGACACTCGTTGAACAGGGGCTCAAATGTTGCGCCTATCCAGTACATGCTGATCGTCTCGACATGCTTTCTTTACCTTGTCGGCGCTGGCCTCTTCTCTAAAGGCGTCTGGCATCTGGAAGCCTACCAGGTGAGGTCCATGTGTCTACGTTCTGGTCTAGCCTATCGTCCCTCTTCTTGCCTGCTGACAGATATCTTAGTGGAATCTCATTGTCGGAGGCGATGCTGCAGAGCTCGGATCCGGGCCCGGATCGTATGACATTAGAAGGAGTGTGTGGCATGTGAATGTGCGTACCACCTTTGAGCCTGCTTGCTTCGTCTTCATTGGCATCCACTCAGCATACTGACTATCGTCTTTGCTTTAGTGCTGCAACCCGGACTTTGAGGGTGGCGGGTTCTGGGGCGTATTCAACGCTCTCCTAGGCTGGCAAAATTCCGCCACGATCGGATCCGTGGTCTCTTATAACCTCTACTGGGTTGCTGTTCTTCTTGGATTCCTCACCATGGTCGCTCGCGAGAAGAACTTTTGGCTGTTCACGACAACAAAAGCTGAGAGGTTCCAGGAAGACCCACGGAATGGAAACCGGAATGGAAATCTGCAGCCCCTCCTCGAAGGTCAACAGGGCCGCTAGTAGGGGGGATAAGGTCAGGAAGAATAAATTCCAGTAGGGACAAAAGCCAGTAGGAACTAATCCATTCTTTCCACCTTCTCTCGGACTTCATGGCAGGTCTCAAGTAGGCACTCGGAATTTTCTTTGTGCCTTCCCTTTATGGATTCTGGAGAAGTGTATACCATTTAACCTGTATGACTTATGTTCTTCACAGTACAGTCACGTGCCATCTATCAAGATACTTGTAGGGTGCACCTAGGCTTCATTCATGCCTGCTGCTTAAGTTCTATGGTCACCGAGTCTGATCTATGAAACTGCTACTTCTATGGAGAAAGAATGCCTGAGCTAAAGGAAAAGAAAAGAAAGCAGAAAAAAGCCCCGCCGCGCACAACTAGTAAACACCAACAGCGCCGCTATCTATCCCACATGCAAGCTAAATCCTGTAAACCCCTCAGAGAACCCCGACAGAAATCCGTCTACAAGCATTAATACCACGTCGGAGGCATCGACCAGTGGCGCAGCATCGTCGCGACCGCCTGCGTCCACTCGTACTCGAAGCACTGTGCCAGCTGCGCACACTCTTCCGGCGTGGGCTCGTAGCCTGCCCACATCTCCGGCTTGCCGGCTTCGGATGTTGCATAGTAGGAGATGAGATCACTGCCAATGTTAGGTGTCGGGGGAATACAGAAAGGCGGAACAATTGATCAGTCAGATCTGTGAAGAGGAGAAGCTTTGCTGCCAGGGACTCACTCGTTGCAGATCTTGGACAGACACAGCCAGGCCATGTTCCAGCTCCGGTTAGACTCCGGGTCGTTGCGCACCCGGAGCTGCGCCTCAGTCAGGAGGTCGCCGCTGAAGGGGTAGTTGGCTGTGAGCCCGCGCAGCTCCGACAGCAGCTGGTTGCTCTCTACATAGTAGGCCCAGGCGGTCGTCATGGGCCCCTGGAACGCGCGGGCATCCTCCTCGTCCTCGCACGCGGCAGCCACGCCCTCGATGCGGCACAGCTCAGTCAGCGTGTTGACGCGATGGGTCTCCAGTGACTCGATGAGCTGCCGGATGGACTTCTGCTTGGAAAGCGACTGCGGTTAGTCCGTGACGAGCGAAGAGAGAAAAGAGAGGGAAATGAGGAAACAGCTCAGGTTACGAATTGGAAGCTTGCACGCACTTGCGAGGACCGCGCCTTCTTTCCTCCCGAATGCGAGCTGCTGCTACCAGAACCCTTGTGATTTGAGCGTGAAGACATGTCTGCCGTCTTGATTAGTGATAAGTCGGTGATGCAGGTCTTCTGGTCCGTATTTCTAATCTCGAGATGGCAAAGGCAATGATGGAAGTTTCTGGCTCAGCTGCCATGAAAAGAACACATTCGGGACAGCGGCCGCCTTTTAAAAGAATAAAAAATGAGAGTTGTTCTTTCTTTGTGAGCCACATCTCGGAATCGGGTATTGAGGCTTCTTGTGTGGTGTTCCAAAGACCATTTGTCGTCTCGCTGATGAATGACACGATGCCGTTCGGGCTTCGAGCTCTGCGCCCCCGGAAGCGCCGGCGCCGAAGCCAATCATTTCGCAGAACCGCCTACGGAGAGGCAAGGACTAAGGAGGCGGAGGTCGTCTTGCGCTGACGGGCTAGGCTACGGTAGCCACTGAATAGGGGCACAGATGATAAAGATAGGAATGCTTAGAAGAGTATTGTCCGCGGACACAAAAATGACAAATTCAGGTTGTATTTCTGCCACTTACGAGCCGGAGCGGTTGCCGGCGGAATAGCGTCGATATCTCGGAGCAAATATAAACGAAGTCCTGTGGTCAGGATGAGTCATTTGGCAGCAGATGCGATGAAACGGTCAGATCGAGCCACTTTGTCGGGATACGATGGTGGCAATTTGGCTGTCACACGCAACAGCGATCATCTCAACTGATTATTGACCTGCTTTGGAGCCTCTACAGGCAGACGTTTGCTGACGGGAAACGCCTCGGATGCTACGGGAGGCCGCCACCGCCAGGCAGATAATGTACGGAAGGAAAGGAGGTCAGAGCATGCGGAATAGAGCCGGGTGATGCAACGACAGATCGTGTTCCTCGCCGTGCAATATGTCGGTTCCAAGTTCCTGGGATTCCAGAAGAGAGGGAGGGAGTAGGGTGAGCTCTCGTCGGTGGTCTGCACGGGACGGACGGACGATTCTAGAATACCCGAAAGTGATCCTTGTAAGATGGCTGGTGAAAAATGACGTTAAATTCCCATGCGTGTCAGAAACATTTCCACGAGGCCCTCTTGGAAGTGGCAAAAGTCGGTTAGAGCTCCTTCTGCCTTCCAATCGTGCACATGGAGTGAGATTTTAACGCGGGCCACTACTTCTGCAATGCTTACAGTTTGACAGTATGGTCCTCCGGGAATGGCTATGACTGGTTATACGCAGGGAAACGCAGGCTTCGCAAGCAGGGTCCATCCTGGTCAAAGCCAGCTCAGCCTTAAATAGGGCTGAGCCAAAAACTCGGCCTGGGTGGGGGGGGCTGGTCCGGATAGAACTAGAACTTGATTGGCCAATGACCGGGAAAGCAAGTCGTTAGACTCGATTGAATTGGTCCGAATGTCGTGCTTCAGGGAGATGCCGATAATAAAAAAAGTACGCCTGTCAGCATCTCCTGCTGCAGATGGTTGCATGTCAAGACGAAAGTGAATCTGCAACGTGAATCTGAGGAATAGCCTGTTTCCATTTATGTCTGTAGATGCCAATGTGTCAATGCCCCGTTGCTGATCCGTTTAGTTGCAATATCTATCCAGGAGAAAAATAAAATAAAGAGAGAATCAGGAGAAATCCTTCTGCGCCACCCAAAACGTCGTTACATCGTAAAAAAGGCCAGATGACCGCCAAGTCTTCCTTGTGGCCAAGCAGATGTACTGAAAAAGAAACATGTGCTTCCGGAATAACCAAGAGGTCCCACACCTAACCTCTTTCCTCGTCGATTGGCTCACTGTCGTCGTCTTCCTGCCAATCCGCACTCTCGAGACCTCGTCCCTCGACCATCAGGCCGCCGAGCCAGCCGAATACCGCGACACCGCCAAAAGCCCACCAGGCCAGCAGCTCTCCCTTTGGACGGAGCCGGGTTGACAGCGTAAAGAGGGCCCCAGAAACAAAAGGGCCGACGCTACGGCCTGCTGCAGACAGCGTCTGGGCAATACCATTCAGCGTCCCTAGTGTCTCGTTGGAAGGGGCAGAGTTGGTGATCTGTGCAAAGGGACGGCCGGTCAGCTTATGCTCGTGCGAAAGTGTAGGGGCAGATGGCGACTCACCAGAAGCATCACGCTGGACAACCCGCCGACAGCGCAGATGTTCTTGATGACCAGAACGGCAGCCATCTCGCCGTACAGCCACCACTCACCGCTGGCGATACCAAATAACGGCCGGTCTTGCTTGTGTCCAACCCACGGCATCACCAGCCCAGACACGGCGAGGCCGAACAGGGCAACACGGTACGTTCCCAAATTCCCCATTTTTGTGCGCAGGGGCTGGAAGATGAGGATCTGGAAAAATATGGTAGCAAGCCCGGCAAAGGACAAGAGGAGCCCAATCTTTCCTGGGGGGAGGTCACGACCCGTCGGCTCTGCGGCAGAGGCAAAGATCGGATACAAGCTGTTGAAGCTGATGTTGGAGAGCTGGAATACAAGATAGGTCAGCAGCAGCAGGACGGTTTTGTAGTTCAGAAGCTGGCGGAAGACGGACGTCTTTTTTGGGCCGTCCAGGTCGTCGTTATTGATGCTGTCACCTTCGACCGTGTCGTCTTGCTGGTGGCCAGAGAGCAAATTTTCGGTCTCAGGAGACTGTCCCTGCGAGGAGACGGAGCCTCGACCGCTCCTCACATTGTCCTCTGCGGCAGTCTTTGCTGTAAGGCAGCGGGAGAACAACCGACTTAAGCCCGCCGGGATAAGTTTGGCCTGCTTGGCGTCGGCGCTTTCAAGTGTCTCGTCGAACCACAAAGCCATCACTATCACGGCTGAGCCGAGCAGCGCGGCGCTGACGATATTTGGGCCAAGAAAAGGGTATTTTGCGTCATGGTCGCCGACGAGGAGGCCGCCAAGGGCCGGGCCGGTGATGGAGCCCAGAGAGTATATGACAGGGAGCCAGGTAAAAACCCTGCTCTGGTTTGTTCGGTCGGTTACCTCGCCGAGGCAGGTGGGCACGACGGCAGCATTGCCGTTTAGAAGGCCCATGGCCACGTGTATGAAGACGACCTGCCAGTATGTGACGCAGAAGCCGAAGAGGCAGAAGCAGAGCATGAGCAGGGTGGAGCCAATAAGGATGACAGGCTTGCGGCCAACCACGTCAGAGAGGTAGCCCCAGAAAAGGTTGGTCGCAAGCTGCGCCATGGCGAAGGCCGATGCCAGAAGCCCAACATAGAGGCCCATCTGCTCTTTAGGGATCTCGGGGAAGGAGGATACCATGGTCGGCAGGTAGGGGCCAATCGAGTTGAGGGCTGTCTGCTCGGCCAGGCTCAGGATCGCCAGCAGGCCCACCTGCCTTATCGGCAGCGGAGTGATCTCTGCTGGGCTGCTGCGGCCACTGCCCTGGCCGTGATCGCTGCCTCGACGGCGGGCGCCTTGCCGGCCAAGGGTCTCGTCGCCATCGTCCAGGGTGGCATCCTCGGATGGAGCTTTGGGAGGCGAGGTGGGGAAGGTGTGGTATCTGATGACGGATTGTCGTTGCACTGTCTCGCCAGATCGTTGTCTGCTGGAGTGATCGGCGCGCTCGTAGGAATCAAAAGAAGGAATGACGTCGCCGGCATGAAACGAGCCCGTTGAGGCGATCCGTGGACGGAAGGGCCAATTGGAAGAAGCTGCGGCCACTGCTGCGCTGACAAGGTTGGTGTGCACCATGGCAAAGCGTTCTCACACGGGCCTGGAAAAATAAGACAGGTCTTGGTCGGTGGGCCAAGATTTGATCGAAGCAGGCGCAGGCAGTGGTCGAGCTGTATAGATGGGATAGGGAAAGAGCGCTCAAATGGATGGGAGTGCTCAAATGGATGGGAGTGGTCGTTTTCTGCCGTTCGAAGCTGTCCCAGGCCGTCCCAGGCTCGCCTGAGGCCTGTTCAAGGCCCGTTCCAAAAGTGGAAGTTTCAGGAGTCTGCCGTTGCGACGTAGGTGCCGGTAAGCATTGCCTTCATTCCCGTCATGAAGAAAAAAAAGAAAGATTGTCGGGATATCTCGCATGGGGGTGGGGGCCAGGAGGAAAGAAGACGGCAGAGCAATAAAAAAGAGAGAAGGAAAAAGGGATTGCGTAAGAATACGGAGGATTCCGCGTTTTTCAGTGGCGATCAGACGAATAACGCACTGCGGGCATGTGGACCTTCTGGGAAAGCTGGCGCAAGGGGCGGCTTTTGTGCCTTGTTGTTATGCATGTCTTTTGAGGAATTCGTGGCGGGATTAAATTTTGCGGGTGGAGGGGAACTCTAGGCGGAGATAGCAGATCACACTTTGGACGGCGGCATTTTTTTAGGGGGGCTCAACCCGCAAAAAAATAGCATCGCGCGCGTTCTGTGGTTAGCCAATGATCTGCAGCCTTAATGCAAGCTGGTGGCACTGGCATTAGTGGCGGTGGTGGGAAACTGCAATCGCACGCGCTACTCGTACTCGTGCTCGTGCAATGCTAATGTATCTCATATTGTCCCATGCTATTTTGCTTAGTCATCTTCGACTACACTTGCTGTTCCTCGACAGAACGAAACGACCTTCTGCAGACAGCTGCATGCCGTCGACTTTGATGGCCGTTGCCCGTTGTGCTCTGAGCTCTGAAACGGCTCCACTACTGATACGCTAATAATTCAGATCGGCAAACAAGAACATAGGCTGTGTACGCTGCGAATCCACTAGTGAATATAGTGAAGCAGGAAATCCCCTTGTTTTCTTTATTGCCTAATCAGGAAGCAGCGACACGATGCCGCAACTAACAAGCAGAGCGAGCACGGCAAGGACGATGCGAACGAATTTCGGTGTATTATCTCACGTAAAACCAAATAGAGCCATGGAAAATAAAAAATCCGCTGTCAAACTGCTTCTGCCGTGTCTCCTTCCCTCTGTCATGGGGCACTCTATCGTTCTTCTCCGCACCTTTTGCTTCTCTTCTGTCTACTCCTCTCATCTCGGACGACTTTCTCCCTGCGACCTCACCTTCGACCTCCATTTCTCACCTTCCCCTCCCGACCACTCTTAAACCATCTCAACGAGCTTACCTCAACGCAAACCTATATGCCTGGTATGTGAGAAATGCACGGCCCGTCCACTTACATCACCGTTCGCTGATGTTATCCCTTCTTGCCTTGTTTATAACTCTTAGTTACTCTCACACAATAAAGTCCGCTAGTTTTTCATGGCTCCCTACTTGTTTCTCTGACTGTTTCTCGTCCTGTTTTTCTTCCCTGTCTCTCACGCCCTGTCTCACCTTTTCTCCTTTCCTTAATTTTCACTTTGTTTCTTCTTGTCTCTCCCAGAGTCCCACCCCCCGTTACTCAAGAATTCTCCGCTGGCAGCGTATCGACCTCTCAACGATTTGAAACCCTTCAGCAGTGGTTTATGAAAGGTGTTCTATAATATACAGAAGTTTTTTTTTTTCATTTTCTTGGCTTCGCTTGTATTTATCCCGTCTAACCCGAGCAGCACAGTTCGTTTACAGTTGACAACAAATTTCTTCAGTACGTCGCAATGTCAGCCACACTACTTAAAACCTTCTTTCAGCTCATGATCATCCTACTTCTTGCATTACTTTCACAAGCCCACTACCTCAAGCGTGCCGAGTTACCATGCCAATCAACACCAATCTGCACCGGCAGGCCGAACTACTTTGAGCCGCCGAGCACTGAAGCTGTCACTCTTTACGACATTTCCGGAGAAACGTTCATGGAAGAACACACTTGGGCATACGAGACGCACGCATCGCTCAACAACACAACAAACACAGCTACTACCGCTAGCAATGGGGCCCACCAGGTCGTCCCTTCCGGGTAAGTTGCTGGCGGCTTCATTTCGTTTTACTTATTTTATTAAAGGTCAATATTTCCGCAGATGTCATTTTGGAAACACCGACACCTGCTCAGATATCGAATGGTTTCACCGGTCACTTGGCTTTGTTTGGGTCGGTCTGCTTTCAGTGGAGTAAAAGGAGAAAGTCTATTCAATAGCACACAGACAATATCTGATTTCGCAGTCGTCATATGAGACCTTCCATTGATCTTGACGGGTACTGGGGTTGTTTGTCTGTTTTTATGAGCAAATATCCACGTCGCCAAGAGCGGCCATTTGAGCCTACGAAAGAACAGTGTTTCTAAGTTTTTATTTTCGCAGCTGTATATAAAGGGGGTCCTCCGCTGCAGGCATGATACAACCGAATCCACGAATCGTTATGTTCCCGAGCAGCCCGCAGTATGCGAGCTCTGATCTTTTTGGTGTTGCTTACGTCAAGTGGCCCGTGATGTTTTTGCTATTGCCTCGTCACAAAAGTGATGGCTCTTGACAGCCAGTCAACGAAACCAGCAGAGGCATGATTGCAAGCCATCGCATTCCACATTTACAACCACGATATATATGGCGCACATGCTTCAGGGAGGTTGCTCATGACACTGTTACAGCTCAGCCGAAGCATAGAGATCGTGTTAGGGGGCTGTTGCCACACTCAGCTGTACCATTGTTGCACCGTTCGATCTATCAGCTGTCAAACACTTGCCCAGGGCTGTGTCTGGGGCGCAGCAACAAAAGCAACAAAAGCAAAGAAAGTAGAGCGCCGGGGGGGGAGTACAGAGGGTGACAGACGATACATGTTTAAATTCATCTGCCAGCAAGTAAGACACAGGCTCGCAACCTCGAAGATTGTCTTACCTCACCTCCTTGCACATCTCACAGAACAATATTGTTGGACAAAACTTTTGACATTTCGAACGTTATATATAAGATGATGATGATGATGATGATGATGATATTTTACGCCGTGGGGAGACCTTTGGCGTAACGCGAGATATATAAAATGTCGAAATACGAGTTTTGTCTTTTTTTGTCCTTTTTGTTTCTGTGGAATTTGACGATCGGAGTGACCACCAACAAGTAGGAATATGCTTAAATATCAACCCTGCCTTATTCTGGACGGCATCCTGCTCCTCTTTGTCGTCGTTGTTGTTGACGTTTTCGTTAGACGAAAATCTGTTATGTACCGCAAAGGTGGCCTCAACGTCCGTCAAAGCAGTTGGTTGAGCAGTTCAACAGTACTGTCTATAAGACCTCAGAGAGCCCACGGTCAACGTCTGCTTGCATAAAGAAAATTTGAAAACCATTTATCGCTTTGTGAGTTCGCACATGGTGATCTCGTTTCTTCGATTTGAATGTAGTAAAGCCACATGCTGCGTCTGCTTTCATTGGCATTTTTGAGGCGTCTTGGCGGCTGTGGCCGGGAGATAGTGGCATGGATGTCTAACTTTGGCTCGGTATAGCAAATCGCATATCAGAACACTCTTTTGATGGTCATCGGACCTTGTTGTTCTACCCATAAATCCAAACCGTCTGCAATCAGCGGACCGGCTTGTAGAATGTCACTTATAGCTAGGAGGCATGTATGTGCAGTATCCTGGCTGCCAAAGTTCAACTTGGTTGTATAGTCTTGTACTGCTAGCCAGAAGCTAAACAGGAAAGCAATCCAGGAGAAAGAGGCGAAATAGCACTCTACAGGCCGACTGCTTCCAAAAAATCATAAGGCACTTTCTTAGAAAGCACAGTCGATGGAAAGTTCAGGCAGCTTGTTCTGTAGGCCAGTGGCCGCACAACACGCAAAAAGAGAGGCGCGACACAATGGGGGGGAAGCGCAAGGGACGCACGGCTAAATAGCTTGTAAAAATTGAAAGGAAAAGGAGGAGATAAGATTGCCAAAAAAAAACCCCCGCGAGACTTGAAAAAAAGTTATGTGCTGGGCTACAGGGATACATTGCTGACCATATTAGGAAGTCGCTGCCACTGCCGCATTCATGTAAGATAGCTTACCGTAAATAGATAACAGGAAGAAAAAAGTAAGGGCAAAAAACGTACAGCAGCGGGTATTCGCTGGTCGTCACCGACCCAACTACTAATCCGCCGATTACTGGTTTAACTAGG